>APFE031302570.1:16256-59315 GCA_000404065.3 Pinus taeda
ATGATGCTCCTTCTGCAGAGGAAAAAACCACCTCAGATGAAGGTGGGGATGTGTACTTGGCTTCTTCAAGTACACATGTAGATCATGAGGCATGGTTGGTTGACTCAAGTGCATCCTTTCACTTCACTCCCCATACAAAGTGGTTCTGTGAGTATGAGAAATATGATGGTGGTGATGTCTTCTTCGGGGATGACAAGAAGGCTAGAATCATTAGCCATAGAAAATTTAAGTTGAAGTTGTAAGGTGGAAGGATTAGAACACTTTCGAGTTTTCTTCATATTCCTACATTAGCTAGAAATCTGATTTCTGTAAGCAAGTTGGATGATGTAGGTGTAAAAATAGTGTTCAAGAAATATATCTATAAGATGGTTTAGGGAGCACTAGTATTGATGCGGGGAGTTCTGATTGGAGCTCTGTACAAGTTGCAAGGTAGCACTGTTATTGAGGGGTGCAACGGTTCTGTGGTTCCTGAAAGTGGAGAAAAAAATCTAGTGGTCTCTAGGGAAAAGACCATGCTATGGCATCAAAGGCTTGGACATATTGGAGAGAAAGGCCTTCAAAAACTTCATGATAAAGGTATGGTATAAGGTATGAATAATAGTTCTCTAGATTTTGATTTCTATGAAAATTATGCATATGGGTAGCAGAATCGGGTGAGTTTCCCCTCTGATGGTAAGAGGGCGAAATAGATATTAGATCTTGCACACAATGATGTGTTTGGACCTGTGAAGGTTCCATCACTGGGTAACTTTGTGTACTATGTATCATTTATAGATGACTTCTCAAGAAATACATGGATATATTTCCTAAAGAAGAAATCTGATGTCTTTGACAGGTTTAAAGAATTTAAGGCTCTAGTGGAAAGCCAGATAGAGAAAAAGATAAAGGTGATGAGGACAGATAATGGTGGAGAGTTTTGCAGCAAGGAATTTGAAGAATTCTATAAGAAGTGTTGTATAGCACGACATAAGACTACTCCATACACACATGAGCAAAATGGAGTTGCAGAAAGAATGAACAAGACGTTGATGGAGAGGGCAAGAAACATGCTCAGTGGTGCTGGGTTGATCTAGGTGGATGTTGGTGGCCACCTACCTATCCCACTTGGGCCCCCACTACTGTCTCTTTTAGTTTTTCAGTTTCCTTAATTGTAGCACAGTTTACTATTTTTAATAGTTTTTCGGGTCATAAAATTTTGGAGTCATTTTGAGGCCCTAAATGACATTTTTTGTGAAACTTGGGAGCAACATGAGCCCATGGACTGATGTTTCTCTTCCCAAAGTTGTAGTCCTCGGATAGATCTTTCTAACAAGGTATTTTGCATGTCAAAAAGAGACCGTATGCCAAAGTTATGGCCCCAGGAACTTGATGTACCAATTTACCCAAAACGGGTCCCATAGTTTTCCGCTTCATCTCCTAGGGTTATGTTTTTGGATGTTTAGGGTTTTCCATTATTTCTTAACAATAAATAGGCCTTCGAGCCTCATTGTAAGACAATTCAAAGGCATGTAGCCACCACATTTCTTCTAAGGGATAAGCTACCATCATCCTTGCTGGTTTATTTCCATTTCTGTTTGTAATCATATTTCATTATTTTACATTAATGAAATGAAGTACTTTTTATGTTGCATCTCTATATTTATGGTTATATCTATAATTTGTTGTGTTCATGTTTAAATCTGGATCAGTGTTATCAGAGAAGTCTACTCTTTCTCTATTTTTCTTTGCATGTCCCCAACGAGTTTGGGATATAAGGAGTTAGGGCTTGAACTGATAGAACCATTACAAGACCAACCTTGCAAATCCCAATGGCCTCCCATGGTAGATGAAAATAAAGACGAGGGCGCAGGAGATCCTATCAAAATCTGCTCGAAGAGGCCCTTGAGTGACAAAGGAATGTGATGATGGAAAACTTTGCCCAGATCCTTGAGCGGCTACCCAGGGGCGACACATCTACTTCCAACAACTACTCTAGAAGCACCACAACCTTTAAGGTACATGTTAACTTTGAAATAACCATATTCCAGGGTCATATAGATGCAAATTTTGTAGATAAATGGTTAAATCTACTAGAAGGGTATTTTTTTTGTTCATGATTTTTCCAGCAGGGAAAATATCACTTTTGCACTTCTCAAAGTAGCCCCCCACGTCAAGGACTGGTGGGAAACCTACTGTGAGCAGAAGGATGAAAGTACGTCCCCAATTTTTTTAGCCGTGCCTAATTGGAATTCATACCAGAATGCCATCAAGGAGCAGTACTAACCTGTCAAAAGCTATGAGGATAAATACATAAAGTGGACCATGCTATGGCAGGGAAGAGACCAAGACGTGCCAGAGTTCACCAATATTTTTGATACCCTTTACACAAAGTTGGGTATTAAGGATTCTGAGTTGCATTTGGTACTCAAATAATGTGGCTTCCTACATAGGTACATTCAAGATGAGATGGAGTTCCTAAACATATCCTCGCTCAGCACGACATATCGATATGTTGTCAAGATTGAGCAGAAGTTTAAATAAAAGAAGCGAGACTTTGGATCTACAAATCCGAAGAATAAAGGAAAAATCCAAGTTAGGGTGACCTAAGACAATCCGTTGAACCTACAAGAAAAGAAAAACACCATGAAGTCAAAGAAGGACATAGGAAAGTGGTGTGAGTTCCACAAGAGCCCCACTCACAACACAAGTGAGTGTCAGACCAAGCAGTCGCTCGTGGTCGAGTTGAAGGCTTTAGAATCAGATGCATGTTCCAACCCTGAGTTAGAGCCCAACAAGGGGAATGGAAAAGGGAAGCAGATCATTGACATAGAGCCCAATGCCACTGTTGCCACCACCAAGATCCAAAAGAATGAGCCCAAAGATCTAGAGGAGGGGGAGCGTTTTTTTCACTCATAAATGTGGGTGAAGGGTTCACCGCTGCAATTCATTGTTGATAGTGGGAGCCAAAATAACCTCATTTTAGCAGAGGTTGTGAAGTGGTTGGGCCTATCGACTACACCACACCCACAGCCGTATAGTATCAGTGGCTTCACCAAGGATGAGATCTCCAAGTCTGTCATCAGTGTCGCCTTCCCTATAGCATCAAGCCCTTCATGAATGAGGTATTATGTGATGTTGCACCTCTTAATGTTTGTGATGTACTATTAGGCCAACCATACTTATGGAGGTGACATGTTGTGTATGATTCCATGCCTCATTCTGTTATTATTTCTTTGGGTGATTCATTATATAGGATACCAAAGGTAGCCCCACATACTGACACCTCTTTGATCACTACTAATAAATGCAGGAAGCTCATCTCCTAGACTAGGAAATCCATGTTCTATTTGTTTCTCTCCCAAGGTAAGGGGAAGATTGTCACCACATCCATGACCCCCATAAAGGGTCCCTCCATACAGCAACAACAGCAAATGGATACATTCATGATAGAATACAGGAACATCTTCTCCTCACCCACAAGGGTACCATTGCATTATCAGGTCAAGCATTCATTCAATCTGAATCCTAGAGCACCTCTACCCAATGGGTTAATATATCACCGCTCCATTCTGTAAAATGCCAAGTACAAGCAGTGACATGATCAGCATCAGGTGTCACACAAGTTTTAGGTGGGTGACAAAGTCTGGTTCCATCTGTAGAAAGAATGCCTTACAAGAGCCCATTAGAAGTTGAGACCACTTCGATATGGTCCTTACACCAATACCAAGGCTGTGGGAATCAATGCTTTAGAGAACAACATTCCCTCATTCCTTCGCTTGCACTGATATTTCAATCTGGACCACCCTTGACCAAGCTTCCGACCATCACTGGACACAGCAGAGATTGTAGAACAACTCACTAAGGACCAAGTTCAACAGAAGTTTCCTCATCTCATGGAGGAACTGAATGTAATGGGGACCATTTCTTCCTAATGGGGGAGGAATGATCCAAGTGGATGTTGGTTTCCACCCACCTATTCCACTTGGACCCCCACAACTATCTCTTTCAGTTTTTAAGTTTCCTTCATTGTAGCACAATTTACTAGTTTTAGCAGTTTTTCGGGTCCTAAACTTTTGAAGTTGTTTTGAGGCCCTAAACGATGTTTTTTGGGAAAACTAGGAGCAACATGGGTCGATCGACAAATGTTTCTCTTCCTAAAGTTTTATTCCTCAGATATATCTTTCTAACGAGGTAGTGTGCGTGTCAAATGGAGATCGTATGCCAAAGTTATGACCTTGGGAATTTGATGTACCAACTTATCCAAAAAAGGGCCCATAGTTTGGCGCTTCATCTCCTAGGGTTAGGTTTTTGGATGTTTAGGGTTTTCCATTATTTCTCAACAATAAAAAAGCCTTCGAGCCTCATTGTAAGACAGTTCAAAGTCATGTAGCTGCCACATCTCTTCTTAGGGCTAAGCTACCATTGCCCTCGCTGGATTATTTCCATTTCTGTTTGTAAGCATATTTCAATATTTTACATTAATGAAATGATGTATTATTTCTACTGCATCTCTATATTTATGGTTATATATGTAACTTGTTTCATTCCTATTTAAATCTAAATCATGGGTCAGGACAAGAATTCTAGGTAGAGGTAGTGGAGACATCATGTTACCTAGTTAGTAGATGACCTTCATCAGCGTTGGAGGATAAGACTCCACAAGAGGTATGGACTGGCAAGAAACCCTCTCTTTCACATCTGAGGGTATTTGGATGTGATGCATATGTACATGTTCCAAAGAAGAAAAGAACAAATTTGGATAGTAAATCTAAAAAGTCCAACTTTATTGGGTATAATGATGGTTTAAAGGGTTATAAGCTTTGGAACTTAGTAACAAGGAAGGTTGTGTAGAGTCAAGTTGTGGTGTTTAGAGAGGTGAAAAATGTTATTAAACATGAAGTCCCATCAAAGTAATCTAAGAATTTATAGTTTAAGCTAAAGGAGGAAGAATTAGACTCTACAACAGAAGAGGAATTAGAAGATGAAGAGCCACAAACTCCAGTTGTGAGAAGATCAGTTCGAGAAAGAAGGTAGCCCGAAAGGTATAGTCCATCTACTTTTTATTCAAATTTTTCTTTATCTATTACTAATGATGATCCCAGAATTGTGAAGGAAATAGTAGATTCAGATGATGGAAAACTCTAGAAAGAGGCCATGGTTGATGAAATGGCATCTTTGCACAAAAATGAGGTTTGGGACCTAGTGGAGTTGCTAGCTGGAAGGAAACCCATTGGTAGTAAATGGGTGTTCAAGAAGAAAACAAATGTACAAGGAATGGTTGAGAAATACAAAGCTTGGTTGGTAGAAAAAGGTTATTCCCAGGTGTTGGGAATTTATTTTGGTGATATTTTTTCTCCTATTGCTAAGGTAGCTTCTATTAGATTACTTTTATATGTTGCTGCTACTTTTGATTTGGAGGTAGAAAAGATGGATGTGAAGACAACATTTCTTCATGGGGATCTAGAAGAGGAGATCTACATGAAGCAACCTGAAGGCTTTGTGGTGAAGGGTACGAAATAAATGGTATGCAAGTTAAAAAAGTCTTTGTATGGGCTAAAACAGTCACCAAGGATGTGGTATTAGAAATTTGAGACATATATACAGGGACTTGGCTTCACGAGAAGCAAAGTAGATCATTGTGTGTATTTTAAATTAATTGGTGACCGTGTTATTTATCTGATCTTGTATGTGGATGACATGTTTCTGGTTGGAAATGACAAAGAAATTATCCAGGATTTGAAGACCCAATTGTCCTCCAAATTCAACATGAAAGATCTTGGTGTTGCAAACTATATGTTGAGCATGGAAATTAAAAGAGATCAGGCGAAGAGGAAGCTTTGGTTAAACCAGAGGAAGTATGTTGAGACAATATTGTAGAGGTTAAATATGCAGGATAGTAAACGAGTGAAGGTTCCTATTCTTGTAGGTGTAAATTTATCTGCTAAACAGTGTCCTAGGACACAAGAAGAGGAAGAGGACATGTCTCATGTTCCATATGCAAGTGCAGTTGGTAGCCTGATGTATGCGATTGTTTGTACTAGAACAAATGTTGCACATGTAGTGGGAGTATTGAGCAGGTTTATTTCAAAACCAGGGAAGGAGCATTGGACATCAGTGAAGTGGTTTTTCAAGTATTTGCGTGGCACTAGTGATTATGGTTTGTGCTACCAAGGAAGAATAGGATTGGATAGAATTTTTTATATTCGTGTCTTTGTTGATGCAGACTGGGTTGGAGATCTAGATCAGAGAAGATATACAAGTGGGTATGTGTCTAACATATTTGGAGGCGCAGTCAGTTGGATGAGTAAGAAACAATCTATAGTGACACTATCAACTACAAAAGTATAATACATGGCAACCACTCATGCAAGCAAGGAAGTAGTTTGGTTGCAGAGATTGTGCTCAAGTATGGGGTTAGTACAGGGAGATATAAGGATATATTGTGACAGCCAAAGTGCAATTTTCCTGGCAAAGAACACTGCTTACCTTTCAAAGACAAAGCACATTGATGTTCAATATCACTTTGTGAGGGATAATATAGAAGACAAAAAGGTGTTGCTGGTAAAGGTTGACACTTTGAAGAATACTGTAGATGCATTGACAAAATTTGTGAGCTCTAAGAATTTCTCTTGGTGTGGAGAAAAAATGGGTGTTGCAGGGCTGGATAAATGACTAAGCTCTCTTGTGGCGCCTCATGGAAAGAAAATAATAAGTGGGAGAGTGTTGTGTTGTGTTATACTCTTTCCACGAGTAGCCCCCCTCTCATTGCGGCGATTATGCAATGGGGGGGGCAGCATCCCCCCTGTCTAGGGGGTTTGAAGGGGGTGGGTACCCCCCAATATGGGGTCTAGGGCAGCGTCCCAAGGAAATTGTTTTGGACCCTATATTAGGTGGGCGAACCTACTCATGGTTTTGTGCATGGTTTTCGCACATGGTTTTGGGTGCGATGGTTTTCGGTTCATGGTATTGCATGCTTCAGCAAGTATATATATCTATTGTAACATATGAAAGGAACATAATTAAAAATCAATCTAGTAGTCCTGGTTTTGGGATCTAGGGGAAAATATTTGTGTATATTTCTTTTATGTGTTATGCTCTCGCCTTTGTTTATTTATTTTTTTTAGAATTCCTATGCAAGGACTTTTTTTACAAGATTAAAACCTACATGTTCTAGAAGTACATTTAAATACAAATCATGGAGTTTACAATGTTATAAAGAAATATTTCCTCCCTATGGAATAATTTTACAGAGGTGAAAATAAAATTTTACAGAGAAGACAAATGAATGTTTTTAGCTATGGATATAATGAGGAAAATAATTCTAAATACAAATCATGGAGTTTATAATGTTATAAAGAAATATTTCCTCCCTATGGAATAATTTTACAGAGATGAAAATAAAATTTTATAGAGAAGACAAATGAATGTTTTTAGCTATGGATATAATGAGGAAAAGAATTATAAAGAGGAATATAAGAGAAAATTTGGATAATTTCTTATCTTAAAATTTTACAAGAGTGAAAAGGGAGAATAGAAAAGATATTTTCATAATTTACCAAACATGGTTGGAGACATGGTTTTCAAAACCATAGGAATCTAACGAATATATGGTTTTCACAAAAAAATGAGAATTATTTATGAAGTTTCATTTATTCATTAACATACCAAAAGTGGGCAAAACTAAATATGAAAACATTGTATGGTTTAGGTAAATTGTTTTAAATTTCATTAATGAAATTCATAAACAAATAAATGCTACAGTGAAAAAGTATTACAAGGCATGCTTTTCAAAACCATGGATGGTTTTACAGAGCAAAGATTATTTAAGTAAATATGAAGGAATTTGATTTATGAAATTCATGAAGAAAAGAACAATTTTACAGATCAAAACAAGACATGGTTTTTCAAAGCCATAGGCAAGAATTATTTTTAAGGGAATATGAAAGCATGATTTTATAGATTTAAAATTAAAGAGACAAAAAATCAATGATTTCCAAATCCTTTTCAAATCTTACGACAATGATTAAGTATTTGAAAGATAGTTAATTTAATTATCAAAGGACTTTATCAAAGGATAGGAGATTAATGAATTCTATTAACATGGATTAGTCAACCATATTATGGGCATACTAACTAATTTTTAGGGAGTAGCTTCAACAACCTCCAGATTCTAAGGCATAAGATGAACATGCAGAAGATTAAGGAAGCTTTGTGACAAAAAATGGGAAACCAATTTCAAGAATAAAGGAAATAAATCAGCAATCAGTAAGCCAATTCCAATAATGGGAGACATAAGACTTTCAATCAGCTCTAGATTTCCTTCATTTTTTCAGGTATTCTTTTTATTTCAGTATATTATTCAGATTTTTATTCCAGAAAGCTAGACACAGTCAGCTTGGTGTAATTTTATATAGATTATTTCAATATATATGTAAAAGGGTTGGATTTTGATTTCAAAACCCTACCATTTTAGTCAAGACTTCTATTGTAAAAAAATTAATTTAAGTATTATGGTTTTAGTTTCATGACAAAAAAAATTTCTCATGTATGTCTTTCCCTTTAATTTCATAATTTTTTTCTACATATGTTCAAGGTAACATAGGAGCTAGGGAAAGGATAGGTTTGAGTATCAACCTCCCTAAAAGCCCATTGCAACATTATCATCATTATGGAGACTAGCTAATTCAACAGTCTATTTAAAACAACTCTTTTGCATCATTTAATTTTTTCCTTCTGTCATCTCTTGAATTTATAATTGTTTGGTTTTATAATTCTTATAGACACATTTACTATATCGATTTGATTAAGTAATTAGTATGAATGTTTAATTATCATGTATTCTCTTCTTTTCCTCCACCAAACTCTCTAAAGTTATGTTATTCTATCAAAGTTGGACTTTGGCACTTTGATCAAATTTGTGCAAGAGAGGGATTTATTTTTGGGTAGAGATTGGATAGTCATTAGAAACCACTTATCCAAATCATAGATCTAGTCATTATGCTTCATATTCTTTCATCCAATGACAATGAACAGTTCTAAAAAAATTCTCATAACACTTGAGGGAGACCCCTCTAGTTCGAGGGCCATCTTGAACCTACAGTTTGGTTGAGTTGGTTTCGTGGCACAGTTTCACAACTACGAATTTCCTTCAAGAAACATATACAACATTTGGCACCATTGTTGGGGAGTGAAGTAACAAAGAAATATTTCCCCAGAGAATGATCAAGACTAGATCTACTCTTTCATGGTGAATAAGGAGTAGGAATTTGATATTGGTTTTAATTGCTTCACCTAGCAGCTCCACTTTGTCTATATGGTGTTTCCGTTGGGTAACCAATTCTACTGGTTCAAGATTTCAGCTGCATCCACTGATGTTATAGCTCAAGGTTAATTGATGGTTACATTCAACAACATATTTTTCTTCCTCTTAACAATAATAAAAATATTAGGTTACTAAAAAGGATGCAATCTCCATAATTTAGTTGTAAGTATCAATTGCCTATGGAGTTTGTGTTTCATATTGTACATATTTTTCAAGTTATCAGTTGCATGCAAAGTGATTTTTCAGTTAATCCACTACTGGCTTGGTTGCATTAGGAGTCAAAATACACCTAACAGTGCAAATTTTCAATGCAGTTAGGTAGAGGTGTGTGGGATTCAATAAATTTATTTTCATATTTTAGTGTACATATTTTAGTTTGTAACAACAATTTGATTGTTGCAATTTAAGTTCGTGTTTGTAGCATAGATTGTTTCAGTTTGAGTAGAGCAAGTTTCAGACCACAGATTACTATTTACTAGTTGAGGAGCTGACTTGATGGCTAACAGATTCAAGGAACTTGTCTACAGGTTCTCTGCATCCCATGGGGGAAGCATTCTCCAGTGGGAGCCTATGCTGTAATTTTTTATGATACCTTTAAAAGTTCAAAAAATTTCAAAATGTGCTAAGTGATTTCTTGGCTAATTTTAAGGTATATATATAAATTCTTGTCAAGTTTCCATCACCTAAAGCATTCACTTAATTAATCTTCCAAAATATTCATGTCCTCCATGAGTCAAGATTGGCAAATATCCCAAACCCATATCTAGCCTCAAGTTTTATCTAAATTCCTTGGTCCATTTCTACCTATTCACAAATCTTATATTTCTTCCAAAAATAATATTTTTATTCCCATCGCTCCATTCACTTTTCACCGTTATTATCCTATCTTCATATTTTTTATTATATATTTTACTATACCCTACCGTTATTTTTATTTTTCATCCATTTTCCCTATTTACCATAATCACACGTAAAAATTATTATATTGTACATTAATTTTTATCTTATTTATTTATCCCCACTATTCGATACTCCAAGTTGTAACAACCTTGCTTAAAAAGTCATGTAAAAATATATAAGGCGACAATGATGGGACATGTATTCTAAGTTGAATGGTGGGAAAAACATCCTAGTGGGTGTTTATTTCAGTTATTATGACTAAGGAAATTGGCAAAGGAAAAGGCAAAGGCTTTGGGAAGGAAAAATGGCATTTTTGACACATTTATTTTTGAAAATAATGGAAATTAGGAGAAAAGGGAGGTGAAAGGTCACAGGTTGCATGTGAGGAGGAAAATGAAAAAAAATAAAAGAAAATAGAGGCCTCATTAATAAAAGTTCTTATGAGGATCAATTGGTAACCTTTTGTTAGTTTAGTTTTGGAGCTCTCTCATTATTCTCTCATTCTCTCACTCTTGGACACTTAGAGATTTCTTGGAGAATTTTGGCATTGGATCAAGAAAGGAAAACAAGGCAAGAGGAAGCAAAGATCAAGTAGGGAAAGGTAGGATCGAGCAGCTACAACAATATTCTTTGTAGGTATTGATTTTCATGTGCATTTTCCTTACTAGATTTGGTAGCACAGTATTGCATGTGGTTCCTTTACTATTATGGCATTGGTTTTTATCGGTGTAAGAGTGTTTTCAGCCTAGCCTTGACATTTTTGCATAGCCATGGGATGATGGGGTTCTCATGTTTTGGTTGAGCTGGATGGCCAGACGAATTCGAAGCTAAGTGAGGTGGATTTATGAATGATAGAGCACATGCCCTAGTGGTCCATGAACCAAACTGTGGATCATGGTAAATCCATTGGCCTAGTGACCCCTGAGCCAGATTGTGGGTTGCAGTAAATTCAGGATTATGTTACCTCGGTTGCCCTAGGAATCCTTACCGGTAAATGGCTTGATATACAGTAAATCCAAGAGGTAGTTTTCTCTTCGCTGGGCCTAGTAATCCCGGGTTTTGGATATGTGGTAAACCCTGGAGAGTGGGTCTCAGTTTAGGGCCTAGTGATTCTGGTTTGGATTGCAGTACAGCCTAAGAGACTAGGAGATAGGAAAAATCCTCATGGTGCAGGTGGAGAAATCCAGTGGCATCCATGCTTGTTTGGTCTAGTGATCTGGTGGAGATCATGGTAAAACCTATTATGGTATGTTTATTGTGTTGGCATAGTCATCTGGGATGCATTACAGTAAAGTAGGGTTCTATTGATGAGGGTGAAGTGGTTTAGACTGGGGATGCCCTAGTTGGTTATTTTGGTTTGAGTCCCATATTCATGCTTGGAATATGGCATGGGGGTGAATGGATGAAGAGAGATTTGGTTCAAGCATTCTATGGTCAGGTCAAGCATGGTAGTGCCATCCTGGGTTTCGATTTTACATCATTAATGAGAGGTTATTTATCCTTGTGGATCATATGGATATTATTTCATTGGTCTTTCTACTGATATTATGCTAGTTATATGTGTGTTTTATGACAGTGGCTATGTAAGGCTCTCATCATGTTTTTACTTGTAAATGAATGGAAAATTTATTTATCACCTAATAGATGATAATGCAGCAAATGATATGAGGGAAAAATGTTTCTTAGCTATTCTTAGATAAGTATGAGATACCTATGCTCAAATATGTTATTTACATGTATATTTGTTGGTTTAAGGGGGCTTGGACCTAGGTGTTGGGAACGGGTCCCTTGGGGATCAATTTTGGGGTTTAAACCCCAAGTTTTGGGGCAAAAGGCCCAAATTTTGTATAAAGAAATGTAAATTCAATACATTTTGTAGTCGTGGAGTGCGAAGATATATAAAGTCAAAAAGTGTTCTCCGCCCTTAGTTTAGATAGGTTGCATCGGTTTTGGAGATCCGCCCTTGGTCCACGGACCATGGGATTGTATAAAAAGGAGGCCTTAGAAGAGTCTAAGGGAGGTCAGTTGAGGGAAGTAGAAGTATTTGAGGAGTATGTAAAGAGCTAAGAGCAAGAGTCTTAGCGTAGGAAGAGACTCTGTAGCTGAGTGTGCAGAGGCCAAGGGTAGAAGTCTGCAGCTGAGTGCATGAACCCCTGCAGCTTTGTGCTGAGGATAGATATAGTCTATTTTGAGAATCCGTATCAACAATGAAGAGAAGTATTCTGAACTTACTGTGTACTTTCCATTTATGTGTGCATTATTTTACTTATGCTATAAATGATGCGTTTCTGCTATGTTGAATATTGGGGTTATGAATGAATGCTATATTGATGCTCGAATCTATGTATTTCACTCCATCATATGAACGTAAGTAAGAATATATGTTACACATAGATAACTGTAATGCATGTTAAAGTTAACCAATACTTAAGCTAATCTGGGTAGACACAGAAGTAAGGATAATTACAGAGGCACATAAGCACCTGATCCATCTATTTAGGGTTTTCGAAGGATGATCAGAGACTTCTGTGGAGGTTCCAAGGACGAATAAGAGAAGCACATTGATAAGAACTAAAGGGCTTATCTATCTGCTCGAAGGTATAAAAACCAACATCACAACCATCTTAGGGTGCAGAAACTTGGTTCCTCCATCCCCCCATACTACTTCAGGTGAGACTTCAGTCCGTACTTCGTGGATTTATGTCGAAAGGGCCAATAGTGTAGGGATTTTCTTGGCTACTTAATGTTGAACCTGGCTCAAGGCCCGTCAAGCCAAAAAATGGTTCTATTGCTGGGACCGAGATCTGCATAATGAGATGTGTGATGTCGTATCATTGGAATCCAACTAAGAAAGAGATTGAAAACTTGATGGATAAAAAGATCCACAAATTCTTAACCCAAGAGAATAAGAATCCATGATTGACGAAAGAATACTGGTTGGACATATATCTATAGAAAGAAATACACGAAATCTTCTTATTTTCCTTCCTGTTTGAGTTTTACGAGTGGATCACGAAGTTGGCAGATGGCCAAGGAAGGTGGAGGCTTGAAAATCCAATTGTTTGGAAACCGGAGTTAGTGTGGAGATTGGAATCCTCTAAATATAAGATCGCATGCTCTTTCGACCATTAGCTCGACCACATCATAAGAGGATTTGTGACAGAGTTCGCAGTCGATACTTATGTCAGTTACAATGAAGCAGAGCACCGCTTCTTTAAAGGACCACGATGTAGGTATTTGAAGTCACTAAATACTTGGATTAGGATGCTCTTATGTGAAAAGTGGGTCATGCAGTTACCTTGATGTTTGGAGCTATACGAATTGGAAGGTCTTTTAGTGACAGAGGAAGGAATGGTCCTAAGTATAGCCCACTAATTGAACCTCCTTTGAGTGACGACGAAAGAGAAAGGTAGTATTCTCTAGTGAGCACTATTTAGCTGATAAAACATGGGTTCCCTTGAATACCTACACCACCTCCATCTTTGTCCCATCCATCCACACTGCCTCCATCCTCACCTCCACCACTCACCCCATCAGCCACACCACTGCCACCTCCACCACTGTTCAACATGGCGAACTTCGTAAAGCTACCTGTATTCAAGGGTGCAAGGAATGAATATTCATACTAGTTTTTGTTCATGGCAAAGGTTGTCTGGGAATCTTAGGGTATTGCAGATGACCAAATGAAGAAAGCCATGATGGTTAGTGCTTTGTAGGACCAAACACTAACATGGTACATTAAGTATAGTATTGATAACCCAACAACCACATTTATAGATATCTAGGCTATGCTAAATAGAGAATTCAGTAGACCAAAGTCTCAAGTGAAATCAATTGTGTGATTCAAGGAGATAATGATGAAGCCTAGGAGACACCCTAAGATTTTGATCAAAAATTGAAATGTATGATCCATGAAGCCAACATGAACCTAATTGATGGGCAGCACCGCGAATGGTTCATGGCCTCACTCTTGCCCCACATAAGGATTGCACTATCACAACAGAAGATTGGGACCCAGGCAAAAGCTCTTGAAATCATGATGAGACTGCACGAGACACCAATGCAGGATGCTAATCTAGGGGTTCAACAAATTCACGTGCAGTTGCAGAACCTTTGCCTCGAAATGAAAAGCCCAAAGAAGGATAGAATAGCTTAACTAGAGGCGTGTGAAGAAGTTTGATGCCTAAAATGTAAAGGTCAAGGTCATGACAAGCATCACTATCCAGTCTTTGTGAACTATGTTGCAGTAGAGGGACACATGCCTCGATGATTGGAGGTTGCGGTAGGGCCAAGTGTAGGGCCCGTGCTATGGTGCGCTATATGCCAGGTGGCTAGGAAACATGTGACCGACAATTGCCATTTTTTGTAGATATACATACAAACACCATAACAATTCTTCTGCAATTTTTGTCAATCAGTAGGTCATGACAAGTGAAATTGTCATATTTATGAATTAATGATGGATAGGAAACTTGCATACAGGGCGCAGGCAGAAACGCAGCCTCCAGACCAAGGTGTTCAGGGAACGCGATGTGAGTATCATGGGCGTGGTTGAGTCCGAGGTGGAGGGGGGTCTGGTAGAGGTTGAGGACAATTGATTTGTTACAATTATGGAGGCCCAGGACACTATGTAAGAGATTGTCTCAATCTAACACGACTATCATGCTGCTATTGTACTGAGTTTGACCATGCGACTGAGGATTGTGTATATTGTTGGCTAAGATTCACAAAACGAGGTGTAGCTGATGTAGAACCTCTAGATGATGAGGGTTGACCCTCGTGAGGAAGACCCTAAGGTAAACATTATGCTATGAAGCGGAATGATGACTAAGGAGGATAAAGGGAAGCAGGGTGTAGAAGGTGAATGGGTCCGCAAAGCACCAAAAAGGGAGACTGGGTTTGATTTGGAGCACACAAAATAAACATTCATGGAAGAGAAGAAAATCTTTAGTGAGGCCTCTACCTCAGGAAGTTAGGAGAAAATAGTTGGAGAAATAGACCCATCCTTCATTACCACATTCTTCGAGACCTGCATGAAACTGCTCCACGATAGTAAGGCTGTGAAAGGCCTACAGAAACTAATCAATCATTGTGCTAGAAAGGACAACACTACAGGTGAACCATGCGTAGTCAGAAATCTTGGCAAGCATAAGGCAAAGACTGGGTGTGAGATGAGACTCACCATGGAGATAGGGGAATACGAAATGTGTTAGAAATAATATTGAGGGGGGGTGGGTGAATCAGTATTAGCATTTTAATAATTTTTCATTTCCATAAACAAATTGATATACGCTACTTCTGTTAATTCAACCTGCGTATATACGCAACTGTGTTTAGATAAAACCGTGTATATCTTGTAGACTTCTAATTTAGTTAGCTGATCTTAATCTATGTATCAAAACCATAATAGTAACCAAGTGGAGTAAATAGTACAAGAATCACACACATGAACACAAGATATAATGTGGAAACCCAGTGTGGGTGAAAACCACCTGCTGCAATTCGCCTCTATCTTCTTTTAATCAGAAACTTCTTTTTACAATATTTATGTACTGTTATAGTCTGATACCAGTATGCAGGCTTCTACCTGCAGAAGGCTACAAACTTCTCTTGTTCTCCAGCTTCTTTTTGAAGGTAGCTACAACCCCCTTCACTCTTGTACTGGATGATGTACTAGTACGTAGGTGCTAACCTACAGAAGGCTACAACCTTCTTTTTTATTCCAGGGACCATGTTTCATAAATTTTCAAACTGGATCCATCAATAACATCAATCAAACATCAAATATATCGGCATCAACCAATCTCCTTTGAACCAATCAAAAACTAAATCAACCACTCATTTTTGTGAATGTTGTAACCAGAATACAGTAGCAGTAACCAGAAACCAATCCTAAACCCAGAACATTGTAGCAATAAATAGAGGTATCTAAAACATATCTTATCAGAGGTACGCTTTTTTAATAAGCAGAACCTACGTGCATATGCTACTATATTAAGACAAACCAGTGTATACGCTGTTTTGAATCATCGCACCAGCGTGTATACGCATCTTTGCTAAGCTTAACCTACGTACAGATCTGTAAAAGATAATTTACCCCTTTCAACTATTCAGACATCAGTTATACTAGATCATTAGATTTACAGATCAAGTCATTAACCAAATTTAAAAGATTGAAATCACAAAAATATATTTCTCTTCAAGCCTTAAGATCTTGACCCATCAATAGAACTTGTCCTTCTTTTAGAGCTTAGGTTCCTCCTTGATTCAAATCTAGCTACGCACCATAACCCAATGATTAGTATTATAGATCTTGCTCTTCATAAGTTATTCAATACTTGAGTGTCCTTTGCCTAATGATCTCCTTCCCCTTTTATAGTCTTAGGCCTTACACAATACCATGGTCCAAAACCACTTAGAACCAATACCTAGGTCAAAATACCTGGGTTCAACACTTCGGATGAGATACCATGGTCCAAAACTATAGATCCAAATACCAAGGACCAAAAACCAAGTTTTATAAACTATACATGCTTTTTTGTGCATGAAAGCGCGTGTATACGCATACATGCCTTTTGATCGGTGATCCCACGTGTATACGTAGCTTGGTCAACGAGAACCTGCTTATACCTTCTTTTCCTTTATTCTAAGAGCCTATGATTTTGAACTGTCATCTAAATGATTTGCCGAGTGAGTTTCAATCAAGGAAAATACCTGTGCCATTGTGCCAAGCCTGTGTCATAATGCCAACAATCTCCCCCTTTGGAGTTGATGGCAACTGCAACCCCAAGTCACTCTCCCCCTTTGTCATCAAGGGCAAAGGGTTATGCTCCCCCTGAGTACATGCTTAAATATCTCTGTTGTGCTATCCATGCTCCCGCTGACTATAGGCAAGGTCTACAAAAAGATGTTCTACAAGAAGAACATGACTCTATACATCATAAATGACCTTCCTATCACAAAGACTCATAGATACATCCATCTCCCAACCAAGTGGGGATATACCAATATTGACTCATCCACCCAACCAAGTGGGGATACACCAAAAGTTTATACATGATAAAACAATAACATTACATCATCCATCCTAGGCATAGTGGGGAAACAAGATAGGTCATTACATGACCTTGATAATAAAAGAAATACATGACATAGAGACCAGATATCTAAGACAAGATTATGATAGTCATTAGCAACTATCATCAACAACATCTGTCAATCACCATCCAGACCAACAACCATGATCTTCCTCTGCACCTGTTCCACCTAAATAAAAAAAAACTGTGAAATGGTACCAATATCTTCTAAGGTAATGCCAAAAATGCATTATTAGAAGTATATGATCCCCCTGAACCTGTGCCAGATGATCACTGTTAGACCCATATCAAACTCTTTTCATCTTGATTCTGGCCTACTGATATTCTTCAAACCAACATATACATGACTGTATCCACAAAAACTTGCATATGTATGTGGATATGCTTCATGAAACTCGCGTACAACCACTGTTCTTTGAAACAGATAAGTGTCAACAGCAAGATAATGCATTAACTAGCCCCAGCTTCTGTCGGAGGTATTAAGATGTCTCTCTGGGTAGTGGTTTGGTGAATATATTAGCAACATGTTCCTTGGAGGGAACATACTCCAATTTGACCTTTTGTTCAAGCACTTGTTCCTAGAGAAAATGATATTTGATAGGTATGTGCTTAGTCTTTGAATACATGACTGGATTCTTTGAGATACTGATTGTGCTTGTATTATCACATAAAATGGAGATAGATGGAGTACAAGTGATTTTAATGTCTTGCAATGTTCGCATCATCCAAAGGAGTTGTGTGCAGCAAGATGCAGTAGCCACATATTTTTCTTTAGCTATAGATAAAGCAATTGAACTTTGTTTCTTGTTGATCCAAGACACTAATCTGGAACCATAAAGAATGCACCACCACTAGTGCTTTTTCTATCATCCACGCTTCCTTCCCAATCTACATCTGTATATGCATGAAGTGTGAGATATGTATCTGTAGGATACCATAAGCCATAGTTTTGTGTTCCTTGAAGATATTTGAAAATCCTTTTGATTTCCTAAAGGTGTGCTTCTTTTGGATTTTCCTGGAATATTCCAACTATTGCCACTGCACGCATGATGTTTGGTCGGGTACCTATCAGATATAGCAAACTACCAATCTTGGATCTATAGGTTGGTTGATGTACTGTTGTTGATTCATCA
The DNA here is from genome assembly GCA_000404065.3 of Pinus taeda. Classification (NCBI taxonomy): domain Eukaryota; kingdom Viridiplantae; phylum Streptophyta; class Pinopsida; order Pinales; family Pinaceae; genus Pinus; species Pinus taeda. Next base: position 34,688 of record APFE031302570.1, read on the forward strand.
TTTGTGTTGAGGCTGCATCCTGTTACCATAGGGGTACATACTGGTTTTGAATCCTCCATGCCATATTTCTTCAATATCTGCTTGAGGTACTTCGTTTGTGATAGAAAGATACCATCTTTGTTTTGTTGGACTTGTAACCCAAGAAAGTATGTGAACTCACCAAGCAAGGACAATTCAAATTCTTTCTGCATCACCAAAGAAAAGTCTTGACTCATGGCTTCTTCATTTCTACCAAAGATGATATCATCAACATACAAAACAAGTATTAGAAATTTATCATTGTCAATTTTTATATATAGATTGCTATCTACTGATCCTTTTGAAAAACCTTGTTGATGGAGGTATTTGTCCAGACAATAATACCAAGCCCTTGGAGACTGTTTAATACCATAGAGTGCCTTTCTAAGTCTGCATACAAGTTTTAGATCATTTCCAACGATGAATCCATCTGGTTGCTCAATATACACTTCTTCTTCTAAGCCTCCATTTAAAAAGGCATATTTCACATCCATTTGATATCTTTGAACTTCTGAAGGCTAGAAAGAGCAAGGAACATTCTTATGGCTTCAAGTCTAGCAACCGGTACAAAAGTTTCTTCAAAGTCTATACCTTCTTGTTGAGCATACCCTTTGTAAACAAGTCTGGCCTTGTTTCTAATAAAATATCCATTCTCATTTAGCTTGCTTTTGAATATCCATTTGGTCCCTATGACATTCTTATCATTAGGTCTAGGAACCAATTCCCAAGTGTTATTCTTTTCAATCTGCTCAAGTTCTTCATTCATGGCCTTAACCCAACATTCATCTTTGCATGCTTCACTTATATTTTGTGGTTTGACGGAGGAGAGAAATGCTAGATAGCTTGAAGCTTCTTAATAGTTCTTCTTGTTTGTACACCTACCTCTTTCTGCCCCAAAATTTGAGTCTCTGGATGGTTCTTTTGAACATACCTGGATGGAGTTTTTCTTCTACTCTTATCTGTTCTTTTGGTGCCTCATAAGTTTCTTCTCCAGCATTAGTCTAATCTGATGTTCAAGGATAGTCCTCTTCATCTTCAAATTCTTTGGTTTTTATCTACTTTGGATTGTTGCCTGCTTCATCAACCACCACATTAATACTTTCAACAATTTTTCCAAGTCTTTTATTGCAACACTTATATCCTTTACTTCGGGAAGAGTAACCAAGGAGAATGCCTTCATCTGCTCTATGTTCAGACTTGCCAAGATTTTCATCAGTCCTTTTGATGTAACATTTACCTCCAAAAACTTTGAAATATTTAATAGTAGGAATCTTACCATACCAAAGTTCATGACGAGTTTGAGTGTTGTTTACCCAGACGTTTGTTTTGTTGAGAATAGTAATGGCAGCAAATGCTGCTTCACCCCAGAAGGTTGTAGGAGTTCCAGACTCATCAAGCATAGCACGATCCATTTGTTGAACCATTCTATTTATCCTTTCCACCACTCCATTTTGCTAAGGAGTCCTTGCAGTAGAGAATTCCCTTCTTATTCCATGTTCTTCACAAAAGTCGAAAAATTCATCCGAGGTAAATTCCCCTCCTTGATCAGACCTGAGGCATTTGATTTTGTAATCTGATTCATTTTCAACCAAGGCTTTGAACGGTTTGAACTTTTCGAAAGCTTCGTCTTTATGCTTCATAAGTCCTATCCAACACATCCTGGAAAAGTCATCAATGAACAATATAAAGTACTCTTCTCCTCGAGGTGACTTTTTCCTTGATGGACCACATAAATCTGTATGGACAAGTTCAAGTGGCTAACTAGCTGATCCTTCCTTCTCAGGGAATTGAGTTCTGGTTTTCTTACCAAACTGACATGATTTGCATATTGTATTGTGTGGAATTCTGATGTCAGGAAGATCACGAACAACCTGATATTGCATGCTTTCCTTATCTGAGGGAAGCTTAGATGCCCCAATCTTTCGTGCCATAGCTAGTGTTCATCGTTTTTGCTTAGATAACATTGTTGTTGTCCTCCCTTGAGTATGTATAAATTATTTGGAGTTCTTATGCCTTTGATCATTGTTTCTCATGTATCAAGCTCATGAACAATACATCCATTTGATCAAAATACTACTTGATTTCCTTGATCACACATTTGACTAACACTCAACAGATTATGCTTTAAGCCATCAACATACATAACATTTCTAGCTTTGAGCTTTTCTTTTAAAAGAACAAAACCTTTACCTTTTATGAGTACAGGGGTGTTATTTCCAAATGAGACCTTCCTCTCCTTTTCTAAGGCACTATATGACTAAATTTTTTCTTTATCACCTGTCATATGTTTCGAGCATCCACTGTCAATGTACCACTAATTTTCATGTCCTTCTGCATATAAGGTTATACCACATCTTTTTGGTTGCGATTCCTTCTTTCTCCATGTTTTGGGACCTAATGAAGCTCGCTCCTTCTGAGATGTTTGCCAAAACTTACTCCTGCATTTAGAATCTTCATGACCAAAGTTATTACAAATAGAGCATTCTATTTCATTTTCAAGCACATAAAAGTTATTGTAGGTCCTCTTCATGATCCCAGTCACACTCCTTTGATTTCGTGTTTCTCTAGTCATGATGGTATTGCAGGAAACACATCGAGCAACTTTGTGTCCAAAGTTATGACAAGAGAAACATTGACAATTAAAGAAATTCTTGCGATTATCAAATCTACCGACCAGATGATTGTAATTTTCATTGACATTCATTCTTGAAGCAAATTGAGAATGATTTACCTGCAATTGGGTGTAGCTTCTATTCATCCTTGAAGTAGACTAATCTTGATTTACCTGATGATCCACTTTATGCCTTTGCTGACGATTGTCAACCTATTCACTTTTCTTTGCTGCATCAAGATAACTTTTGGAGGTGGATGGCTTCTGTGCCTGAGATGCTTCTTCAGTGTATCCAAGACCTGCCTTGATTAGAGGAGAACGTTGCACTTTGATAATCTCATCTAAAGTTTCAAATCCTTTAGCAAATCTAAGATTAAGAGCTTTTGTTTTCTAAATATCTTTTCTAAGTCCCGCATTTTCACATTCTAACTTTTCATTGTGCTTTTCCCTTTCAGCAACTTGGAATGTCAGAGTATCTATAATCGTACTCTTTTCTTCTAAACAAATTTTAAGTTTAGAAATTTCTTCATAGAGATCATCTTCATTTATAGCATCTAAGAAATCATCATCTTCAAAAGCCATCAAAAGTCTATAATCATTACCATGTTCATCTTCATCACTATTTGAGAGTCCATCATTGTCTTCATGTGTATAATAGCTCTTCTTACTTATGTTCTGTTTTCTGTTCCATTTAACCAGTTCCTTACCTTTATCAAGCTTATCTTTATGAGGAAATTTGGCTGCATGGTGAACAAATCTTCCACAAGCAAAGCATTTGAAACGTAGCTTACCTCTGAATCTTCCAGAACCCCATTGAAGGTTCTTAACAAAGTTTGATTCTTACTTTCCTTCTGATGAATGTCCTGACTCATTGTATTCTCCTTTTGAAGTGTTGAATGCAACTTCTCGTATGTCCGATGGGCCCCCTTTTCTCATTTCGAAAGTAGTTAGGATTTTGTGCAGCTGTGACATGGTAATACTCTGAATATTCTACTTTTCTTCTATGGAAGAAACTTTTGATTCAAACTTAGAAGACTAAGATCTTAAAACCTTTTCAACTAAAGTAACTTCTTTTATTTCTTCACCCAAGTTTTTCATGCGATTAACAATCTCATCTATACGTAAGAAACAATTAGCCACACTTTCATCATTGTGCATTCTCAGAGTTTCATATTGAATTCTGAGAGATTGTAGTTTTGCACATTTTACCTGCTCATCTCTTTCATAGCTTAGAATGATCTTGTCCCATATTTATTTGGCGGTTTTTAGCTGCATAACCTTGATGAATTCTGATTGAGATAGACTCCCCAATAGAGTATTAATAGCCTTTGCATTTGTTTCATACTGCTTTTTACAAGTTGTATCTATAGGAGTTGTTGATGGGAATGTGTATCCTCCTTCAATGATATCCCAAACTTCTGCACCAAGAGATTGAAGATAGGTTGTGGTTCTTACCTTCCAATAGATGAAGTTGCTCCCATCAAATATTGGTGACCTGATGGATGCCTCTCTTTCATAGTTGCTCATGATGATAGATCTTCCTTCAAGTGATCAAGCTTCTTCTAAAGGACCTCCTCTGATACCAATTGTTGGAAATAATACTTGGGGGGGTGAATCAGTATTAGAAATTTAATAATTTTTCATTTCCATAAACAAATTGATATACGCTACTTTTGTTAATTCAACCTGTGTATATATGCAACCGTGTTTAGAGAAAACCGCGTATATCTTGCAGACTTCTAATTTAGTTAGTTGATCTTAATCTGTGTATCAGAACCATAAAACAGTAATCAAGTGTAGTAAATAGTATAGGAAATCACACACATGAACACAAGATATAAGGTGGAAACCCAGTGTGGGTAAAAACCACCTACTACAATTTGTCTCTATCTTCTTTTAATCAAAAACTTCTTTTTAGAATATTTACATACCGGTGTAGTCTGATACCAATACGCAGGCTTCTACCTATAGAAGGCTACAACCTTCTCTTGTTCTCCAGCTTCTTCCGGAAGGGAGCTACAACCCCTTTAGCTTTTGTAGTAGCTGATGTACTAGTACGTAGGTGTTGACCTACAGAAGGCTACAACCTTCTCTTTTCTTCTAGGGACCACATTTCATAAATTTTCAAACTGGATCCATTAATAACATCAATCAAACATTAAGTATATCTGCATCAACCAATCTCCTTTGCACCAATCAAAAATTGAATCAACCACTCACTTTTCTAAATGTTGTAACCAGAATACAGTAACATTAACCAGAAACCAATCTTGAACACAAAAACATTGTGGCAATAAACAGAGGTCGCTAAAACATATGTTATGAGACGTACGCTTTTTTAATAAGTAGAACCTGCATGCATACACTGTTATATCAAGGAAAACCAGTGTATACGTTGTTCTGAATCACCACACCAGCGTGTATACGCACCTTTGCTGAGCTTAACCTGCATACAAATTTGTAAGAGATAATTTACCCTTTTCAATTATTCAGACATCAGTTATACTAGATCATCAGACTTATAGATCAAGTCATGCGCCAAATATAAAATATCAAAATCACAAAAAGATACTTCTCTTCAAGCCTTAAGATCTTGACCCATCAATAGAACTTGTCCTTCCTCTAGAGCTCAGGTTCCTCCTTGATTCAGATCCAGCTATGCACCATAACCCAATGACCAGTATTCTAGATCTTTCTCTTCATAAGTTATTCAATACTTGAGTGTCCTTTGCCTAATGATCTCCTTCCCCTTTTATAGTTTTAGGCCTTACTCAATACCATGGTCCAAAAACACTTAGAACCAATACCTAGGTCCAAATACTTGGGTTCAACACTTCGGATGAGATAACATGGTCCAAAACCATAGGTCCAAATACCAAGGACCAAAAACCAAGTTTTCCAAATTGTACGTGCTTTTTTGTGCATGAAAGTGCATGTATACGCATACGTGCCTTTTGATCGGCAATCCCACATGTATACGCGGCTTGGTCAACGGGAACCTGCATATATCTTCTTTTCCTTTGTTCTAAGAGCTTGTGAGCCTAAAATTTCATCTAAATGATTTGCCGAGTGAGTTTCCATCAAGGACAATACCTATACCATAGTGCCAAGCTTGTGTCATAATGCCAACAAAATGGACCAAGTTATCTTGGATCTAGGGTCCAATGCAAATGTTTTGCCAAAACAAACATGGGAAAGAATGGGGAGACCTTGACTCCAGTGGTATTTGATCCAGTTAAGGATGGTGAATCAATAGAAAATCATCCCAATGTGGAGGCTGCAAGGGATAACCGTTGACATCAAAGGTGCGAGCGCACTGGCAGATTTTGAAGTAATAAAGATTGTGGATGATAGCAATCCCTACCCTACGCTCCTTGAAATTGATTGGGCCACTGACATGAATGGGGTAATCAACCTCAAGAAGTGAAAGATGATACTTGAAAAGAAATTGCTTTGGGTAGTGATTCCACTAGATCCTGTAGAAGGGCCGCGCTATATAGAAACAGTCTGCGATTATGAAAGTGATGACGATTTGGACCAGATTTACAAGATAACAGTGCGAGACTAGGATTGGGTAAATCTGAAAGCAGATGGACATATTACATGGGACAGTGAGAGCTCATGCACATCATATTCAAATGAAGAATTAGAGCACTGGCAAAACCGATCGCATGAAGTATCTACACTGCGTTGTAATATGATGACCAAGTCACTGTGTTGCGTATCATCAGAGGCAAGGAATCTACCTCACTATGATGGGCTAACTGATGTTGATCGCTTTTTGGATACATTTGAGAGAGAAGTGTCGAAGAAGCATCAGCTCTAGGCCTTGGGTTGGGCACTGCATGCTACGCCCACAAGATGGTGGGCTATGCATAAGGATAATTTCGATGATTGGCACGACTATAGGAGGATGATGAGAATACATTTTGGATAGTTGAAAGTACGGATCATGACCAGTATGATGGAAGAGATGATCCGCACGATCACTTGGCCAGATGGACTATGGCTTATGGAGGGGAGAACCAACCTAAATGGGTGCATCTGTTTTGTCATACCCTGGATGTCTTACCAATGAATTGGTACTTAGAAATAAAGATTTGCCATGGCACTGAAGAATGGGACATCTTGCGCCAGGGGTTTATAATGACATTTAGCGTTGAGGATAGGTTTGACTGTATTGACATGGTGCTACAAGAGGTTAAAGTAGTGATCTTTAGGATACCGTAGGATCCTTTGGACTTGATTCAACCTAATTGGACTACCCAATTGAGCCATGCACTAGAATGCTATAACGTGACCTCTGAAGAAGAAGACGATGATCATAGAAAGATTAATATTTTAGAAATCAACGGTCACCACGAGATTGAAGACCGCATCACGAATAGTCACTTTTAATATATCATCCACTTCCTGATGACAGGATCGGCTCTAGAAGGTTATACAATTCAATGGAAGAAGGAACTGGTAGTGCACGCGACAGACTTTTCTATCATTGCAAGGCACTTATACAAAATGGGTTCAGATGAAATATTGTGACGTTATGTGCCTGACTTTGAACGAATCAGCATCCTCCCTAAGGCTTATGGAGGATATGAAAGAGGACATTATGCAGGGAAAGAAATAGTGCAGAAGGTTCTATGCACTAGTTTGTGGTGGCCAACCCTGCATAAGGATTCAAAAGCATATTGTAGGGCATGTGACACATGTCAAAGGATTGGCAGGCCATCACGGAGGGATGAATTGGCTCTGATTCTACAGGTGACATTACAACCATTTGAGAAATGGGTGATTGACTTTGTGGGTCTAATTCAGCCTCAAGGAAAGAAGACGGGTGCATAGTACATCATCACCGACAGTAACTAATTGACCAGGTGGGTGGAGGTGCAGCTTGTGAAGGACTGTACAGGCACAACAACATCAAAGTTTATTTTTGAATATGTGTTGACAATATTTGGTTGTCCAAAGATCTTGATGAGTGATCATGGGATTAACTTTCTTAATGAAACAATTAGCACGTTGAAAGAATAATTTCAGGTGTCTCCTCAGAAAATTACGCCTTACCATCCATAGGCTAATGGCATGATAGAAGCATTCAATAAGATACTAGAGAGAACAATGATGAAGTTATGTAGTGCTCAAAGAAATGACTGGGATGTGCGCGTACCCGCGGTGCTATGGGCTTACAGAACGACTTGGAGGAAGCTGACTAGGAAAATGCCTTTCAGACTCATGTATGGCATAGAAACTATGATGCCAATGGAATACATTGTACCTAGTCTGTGCATAGTGGCACTCACAGGGATGGTAGAACGTAGAGCCCTGGAAGAGAGGCTCTCACAGCTAGCAGAGCTTGAGGAGGACCAATTTCTAGTTGGATTTCATCAAAAAGTTCAAAAGGAGCACGAAAAGGCATGGCATGATCGGCACACAAAACTATGCACATTCAAGGCAAATGATCTAGTCTTGTTATATGACAGTAAATTTAATAAATTTCCAGGTAAATTTAGGATGCACTAACTAGGGCCATATGTCATCAAGGAGATTACCAATGGTGGAGTAGTTTAGCTAGTTAAATTGAATGTAGAACCCTTCCCGGGGAAGGTGAATTGCAGTCGATTCAAGCTATACACCGGTGATCTAGCTAGGTTACTATATGAGGGAAGCATAGTCTTAGCGCTGTAGGTAGCTGAAAGGAAGTGTGAGACTATAAACTATGTTGGACATGTCGGAGAGTTGGGTGATCTGGAATTGCGTGGAAGAAAGATATGTCACAGAGCCCATAGAAGTACGCGGGGAGTTGTGCTACCAAAGGAAAAACCATGCAGGATAGCCGGAAAGTGATCGTTAAAGTCATTGTTCATGATTTGACGATGAAAAAATAGCCAAAGGGAGTGGGTGGTGGAATTTAAGTTGGAATTTATGGACCAAATAATTGAAAATCTACTACCAATCTAGCATTAATGAACCGATTTTGGCGGGAACAACCAAATTTGAATTTGAAAGTGCCTATAAATTACAGGTGGCTACCCAGTGAAAAACACTTGGCATTTTGAGAATTGAGATGTTGAGCTCTCAGGCGCACACGAACCGTGAAACCTTTGAAGTTTTTCTAGCAAGTTCCATATTTGAGACATTACACAGGCAATGGAGGAGTTGTTGCATAGGATCATGTCGATGCCCATAGAAGCTATGAGCGTCGAAGTAGTGATAGTCGAGGTATTTGTTCTAGAGGTGGCTATGGCAGCAGAGGGAGCTACCCTGGAAGTTGTGCCTGTGGAAGTATCGGCAGAAATGCCCAAATCCCCTAAGACACTCCCGCCAGGGCCTATGCTGACCTAGGAGGGGCCAAAACAGAAGAAGGACAAGCATAAAATGTTGTCACCAATGTGTGCATCACCTAGGATGCACACAAAATTAGGAAAACCCATCGTGCAAGAAAATGCCAAAATGATTGACCTAGAGCCGGAAGAAGAGGTCGAAGAAATCCCCATGGATGATGAGGTTATTGTAGTGGAAATAGAGGACATTGAAATTCAGATGTTGAATCCCATATCTATGCTACCTGAATACATTCCTCCATGCAGAGGCAAGACAAAGGTGCCCAACGATATTGATGAGAGTAAAGTCACCCTGCACACACCCCTCGTGCTGGACCAAATCGTCTTTGAGGGACCGTGCTTGGGGTGTGTCCCCCTTTTGAATTTGGAGGACTGGAACTTAGCTAACATGGAGTGCTTCCCTCATTTAGCGATATACCAACTTATGCAATGGGTCTTCCACAAAAATGCTGGAGTGACTACATTGGAGTTGAGGAAGTGGGTGAAAGGTGTGGACAAGGCAGGCCTGCTAAACCTACTATGGGTGCCATATTACAACTGTGAACCTATCACACTGGTAGTGATCAAGCAACTGATGTGCTTGGTGCACGAAGGGTGTCTGTGGCTAGAGGAGTTGATACCCTTCATAGACATGTTGATCCATAGGATCACACGGCTACCTTACACAGGAGAAAATATAGCTATGGCGTTTGGCAAAAAGGCTGATGAGCATGTGCTTGCTGAGGTGATGAAGGAAAAATTCAAGTTGGTAAAAAGGCCATGTGGATACGCCATTTTGAGAATTTGTGACCCTGCAGTAAAAGTTGTGACACAAATCTTAGTAGGGAAGGTGATGCGGAAGTGTCATGTAGATGAAGTTCTGGCACCAGTGATAGCTTTGGCGGCCCAGTGCATGGAGGGAATCCAATTTAACTGGGTGCACTACCTCTACGGTGAGTTGCTTGTGAACTTCCGCAAGGCACAAGATCATAGTAGGACCTTTCACTATGCATGGCTATTGTTGTCCATAGTGTTGGTTGCGAGGGAGCTACCTGAAGATAGCCAGTTCCCTCTGGTCATGCCAAACCTACCAGAGGTAGCGAGGTTCGCTTCACTATGGGTGATGAAGAATCCTCAGTGGATAAAGGACAAAAAGATCTTATGGATCGTGATGGAAATGAGCATACATATGGCCATCAATTGCAAGTCGTGGTTCATACCTACAAATTTTGAGAAGTTACAAGAATACGTGGAATTCAAGGCTGACTTCCACCATGTGTCAATATAGGCGCGGAAGAACCCTGAGTAGAAATGGCACAACCTGCCATAGTTGGCCATCAATGATGTAATTACAGCAATCCTTGACTGTTGTCTAGTAGATTGGCACAATGCCATGGACTCGATGATGGGGTCTAGCAAGACCGACGCACAACAGAAGAAGGAAGAATCCAAGCTGAATATGGAACAACTGGTTGTGAAGAGGAGAAAGGAGGTTGATGACAAAGCTAAGATAGAGCACGTTGCCGTGTAGCATTCAGGTGGAGAGGCAGTCGAAGAAGAGCATGACTCTGGCTAGAGTCAAAAGTTGCCTTCCCCGGAGACTGAGGAAGAAGATGATCAGATAGAGCAAGGAGGAGCGAACTTGGAGATGACTCCGTTCTGCACCAAGTGCACTAGAGATCTAGAGAAAGTAGGGTTGTGAATGAAATCCAAGGCTAGCAAGACATCTCTAGACCCGATCACCCTAAATGAATGGACAATGTATCTATGACCTAATAGATGATAATGCAATAAATGATATGAGGGAACAGTGGTTCTTAGGGATTCTTAGATAAGTATGAGATCCCTATGCTTAAATATGTTATTTACACCTATAGATTTGTTGGCTTAAGGGGGCTTGGACCCAGGTTCAGAGTTAGCTGCGCTAACCAACAAAACCTGCACTACCAACCCTTTCAGCAACAAACTGCATAGTGTAGGTTGTAGTCTCACCTGAGGCAGTATTAGGGGATGATAGAACTAGGTTTCTACATCAAAAGGACTATGTGATGTGTTTCTATTACTTTTAGGGATTTATTCCAACCTTCACGAACCCTAACCCTTAGAACCCAAAAATTACAGTAACTAATAGATAACAAATCCAAACTCTTTGCTAACTATTCTATACCTTCATAATATCATATAACTAAACATATCTACTACCTTCGCACATCTATTAAATACTTTTTATGATAAATGAAGTAAACAGAGCAAACATACAGTAATTTTAGAAGTAAATAATAACACACAGATACATAGTTAATGCTCTAAAACAATGTTTATTATGCTCATATCTTCTATTATAGACTCAATCTACCTTGCGCACACAAATACAGGGGCCCACGCACTCAGCTGCAGACTTACCAAGGTCTCCATGGACTCAACTACAAGTGCCTTTCCCTTTGCCTAAGTACAGAAAAAAGAAATTCTCTTACTTGGATCATTCACACATAGATTCGTCCATTGATATCCCCTATGACTCTATACGATTCATTTTTATATCATCTTCTATTACAATACCATGGTCCGCGAACCATGGGCGGGTCACAAAAAAACTTAAATCCTAATAAACTAAGGGGCTTTGACCTTCCTAAATCCCCTTTTACCCCTATCGACCTACGCGCTCCATTCCTTAAAATGTAGAAACTTCACAATAATAACAAAATTGTTTACAAATTGACCTCAAGGTACCCTGTCCCAACAAGCCACCAACATAAAGTCATGACTTGTCCCGAGTCACTCTGCTGGTGTTACCTCAATATTTGCCTACAGACTAATGAACTCTGTCTTCAATTTTCGAAGATTAACTATTCAATGCACAACAGCCTGATGAATCTCCTCAACCAATTTCTCTGTAGTAGGACATTCAACTCCAAGGCCCATGGTTCTCTATGTTTGTTGCATAGCCTTCAACTTGCTCTACATCATCTGTGTCAACTAGCTGGCCTCATTTGCCCATGGATGCATCCTTGGGGATATGATGGATGCCTTTTGATGTAGCTCATCAATCTTAGTCTAGATAAACTTCCCCTCCTATAATCTAGTGAACGTTTACACTGGTGCTAAGGTCCACGTTGTAGCTCTAATCTTGTTGAACTGCCTTTGCTTTTCTTGGATATCATCTTTGATTTTCTGTAAGGTTGTATCCTCCTAGAACGAGGTCCACAGTTCCAAGCCCTTTTCAATAGGTTCTAGTGTATTCATTTCCATCTTAATAGTAACCTCTCACTGCTCTTAGAATTCAAGAGGAGTGGTTGGCTGCAGCTTAAGTTGAAGCTCAAATATTTGCAGTTGCAGCTCAAAATGAACCTTGTTAATCTCCTCATTGGATTATTTTACTGCAACAGCTAATTTATGGATCTTCTTTGTGGAGGCCAATTCTGCTGGAATCTAGACCTCGACAAGCTCATCGTAGGCCTACTGTATTCCTACTACCAGCTGCTAGCTACACGTAATAACTTCTTCCCTCTCCTTGAGTGCCTTCGCCTTTTCCTTGAACATCTACTGGTTGTTGCTATTTACTTCATTGATAACTATTAATTCACATTGTTCCTAAAATCTGAGCTCATTTGATACTCCTTGATGTAGCTCGTGTAGTGTCTGAATAGGGAGTGCCACCAAGTTTAGACTCAAATTCTTTAGATGCACTAGGCATGCCCTATATTCTAAAGTCTCAACATGTAGTGATCCCTCTGGTAACTACACTTTGGGAAGGTCTGAGGTGATCTCTACTAATAAGGCTGACTTTCTTGCTTGCTTTAGGCTCGCTTGTGCAATGCTCGCTTGAATAACCCCGGTTTGGACCTGCAATTCCTGTAGGCCCTGTTGAACCTTGTCCAATGTCTAATGGTACTGGTCCTTAAAGTGGCTCTAAATAGTCTCTATTGCATCATTGACCACATCACCGATCTTTTCTAGGTCCCCCTCCATGAGGACCAAAGGTGTCACATGTAGATTTGTTAGACTTCTGCTTCTTGTACGATCTCGTGGAGCTCTGCTTCTACCTCTTTTTAACAATGAAGGGAGACTCCAAGCTTCTTCCCCCTTCCTCTTCACCCTATGTCTTGACCTCTTCATTGGTGCACTTTGTTTCAGATTCATTGAGGTCAATAGTGGCCTATGACATGGTGGCAACTTTCTCCTTTGGTGCTTTTGTCTCTTTGGCAGAGACCTTCTCTTTCGATGCTTCCCTCTCCTTTGTAGAAGCCTCTTTCTACTACGAGGCCTTTTCTTTTGCTGAGGCCTTTTCCTTTGAAGAAGACTTATGTTCTTCCTTCTTCTTTTCCTTTGTTGCTCTTGTTTTTTCTTGTTTTCTCTACCTTTCGTTTGACATCCTTACTGGTTCCTGTGCCTGCATCAGATGGGGTGAACCAATTGCTCAGCCATTTAGTGACGCTCCCCATAATATCATCTTTGGCAACCAAGTATGGCAACTTATGCCATGTGCCAATAACATCTTCCTTTGCATGGATAGATAGCTTATGAAAATATGCCTTGAAATCATCAACATTAGCATACTCAGCATGAAATCTTGGTGATAACCATGGTCATTGGTTAATCACCATCCTCAACTCTAATTCAAACAGGACCCAAAATATTTTTCTCTCCATGACAATCTTAGGGTCATTCATCGCCCATAGCAAGGTGAATTCTATGACCTCGCATAGGTCTGAATCATGCTGCTGGAACCAGCTTCTCTCCGATGTCATCCATGACATTGGTGTGATCAACAAGAGTAGCCATGCATAGTGAATTACTTGGCCTTGTCCTGGGTCTCTCTACAATCCTCCAAGAATTCATGACATAGATATTGAGCATAATTATATTGGACTCCTTTGGTGCACTGCATAGCCAAATATACTACTGGCGTCGACACTTCCTCATGATCTTCCCAGCCAATATCTATGCAACGAACTACACCGCACCATCTGTTATGGAGCTAATCGCATAACTGCGCAACATCTTCACCCGCTTCAAGTCACTCTTCATCTGGTATTCCAACTTCTTCTCTTGCAATTTTCCCACAAAATCATCCATAGGGTCTACTCCTTGATAAGGCAACAATGTGATTCAGTGAATCAACATATCTGTAATGGGAAAGGGCCCTCCCAACCAAAGGCACCCATCATGAACCATCATCAATAGTTGACACACACAGACAGTGTTGATGGTGTTGTGGCACCCATAAAATATTAAGAAACCTCGCGTGCTCAACTTCAGCCACCCACTTCATTGGTTCGATTTGTATAACATATGACTCCTCATAGTATACTTTATTCAGGTATTTTCGTAGTTCCAACTAGGGGAACTTTGCGTGATCCCCAAGTCCCAATACTCCATCTTTAAATATAGTATTCAAGCCAGCAAATTTCCCTCAAAAGGTACGTTCTCCAATAGTAATGGTGTGGAAACCATGAATTTCACCGAATCTATGTCTTTAGGAAACTTGGCAGTGGATTTCCTCGTTGGTATATAAGGTGGTAGCCAATTAATTAACACAGCTTCATCTACATCAATTTATTCAATCCCCATGGTGAGCTCTTCTTCATCTAATTCTAGGGGTTCCATCGGCTACTTGGTTCTATCGATATTCCCCTTTTGTTTGACCTTTGTTCAATTTTTGCATCGCGATTGCTGCACCTACACTTGCTGGGGATTCTTTTGCTTCTTGTCTCCTGCCGCGGAGGTAGATGTTTTAGGTCTCAATGACCTAGGAATTATAGTAGGAAAATTTGTAGGCACAGGTTGGTTCATCTCAGGTCGGGTTGCAGTAATTCTCTCTAGGAATCTTTCGTGATACCAATCAGTTAAATTCCTAAATCCTGGCTGCGAAATCTTCTCTTGAAGTATTTTCCAATCTTCTGCAAACATAAAAAAATTGTCTTTGCACAAACTAAAGAACAAAGGCTCAAGGAAATTTCTGAGGAATAAAAGTGTTCGAATGTGGATCGGGATGTTGTATTTATAGCCCAATTTGAATTAAAATCCATCCATTCCCTCTAGATCCCTGTCATTAATGCACGTTTGGTGGCAGATTTCCAAAGATATGCTCCTTAAATGTTCTCCCCCCGCTCCCTTTAACGGAAAAATTTCCATCCAATCATCTATAGTGCTTCCAATGGTCACTTTTTGGCCAGGCTGCATGAGACCCACCATTCTAGAACAAATTATTTTTCATAGCTCTTATCTGTGCCTTCCTTTGATTCATCGCACAGCCCATTGCCTTCGCCAAAATATCCTTCTAGTAGTGTAGTTTATAGTCCCATACTTCTTTGCAACTTCCTAGAGTACTAAGACTATCCTACATTCATACAGTTATTGCGCAGGGGTGGGATCACCCCTTTACAACTTTAACTAGCTCCCAATGACCTTTCCTAGAAACATTTCCTTGTTTAGCTTTGCGATTTGATCTGCACCTCCATCTGTAATCTCCTTGACAATATATGGTCTTAATGAATGCATCTTGAACTTTCCTAGAAAATTCATGAACTTTCTATCATACAACAATACTAAATCTCCACTTTTGAAGGTGCGCTACTTAATTTGGTAATCATGCAACTCCTGTTCGTGATCCTTTTGCACCTGCTGATGAAAACCAAACAAGAAGTGATCTTCCGCCAACTCAACTATTTGCATGAGATGTTCTTCCATGGTATCCTAATCAGCCATATCTGTAACTGCATCAATCCACAAACTTGGCACAATGTACTTCATCGACATTACGGCTTATTGTCCATAAACCAGTCTAAATGGTGTCTATATAGTTAACCTTTATGGGTAGTTCTATACACCCATAGAACAACTAGTATGCGCACATCCCAATCATTTCTTTTTGCATTACAAATCTTCATTAAAGCACTCTCTAGGATTTTATTGAAAGATTCCACTGTCACATTTGCTCGAGGATGATATGGTGTACCTTTCTAATGATAGATATGGAATTCTTCAAGCAAAGAAACAATGGTTTCATTCAAGAAGTACAAAACCCTATTGATCATCAAAATTTTAGGGTAACCAAACCAAGACAGAATGTATTCAAAAATGAACTTTGCAACTTAAGCCATGCTACAATCTTTCATGGGTTGTGCCTCAACCCACTTGGTTAGGTATTCGGTCACTGTGATGATGTATCTTGCTCCTGTCGTCTTTCCTAGCGGCTGAATTGGTCCCATGAAGTCTATTGCCCACTTATTGAATGCCTATAATGACGCTTACAGGTTCAGAGGAAATTCATCCCTTCAGAATGGCCTACCCATTCTCTGATAGACATCACATGTCCTGTAATAAGCCTTGGATTCCTTATGCACATTTAGCCACCATAGTCCTACTTGGAGGATCCTCTACACAGTTTCTCTTCCTACATAATGTCCTCCCACAACTCCTCCATGTTCTTCAATGAGGATGCTTTATTGTTCATAATCTGGGACATACTTACACAGTACTTCATCTAATCCCATTTTATATAAGTGGCCTACAATGATAGAAAAATATGCAGCCCTGACCACCAAATATTTCTTCTACTACATTGTATACCCTTCAAGAGTTCTACCCATAGACAAGAACTAGATTATCTATACAAAGTGTTCATATGTGACGCCCACAACAAAAAGTTATCCATCAGGAAATCCTTCCTCTAGATTTGTAGGCTCATCTCCCTTCTCAATCCACGAGAGTTGATCTGGTCCATCATTTAAATTCCCTGGCTTCACAACTACTTCAAAGTCATATTCTTGAAAGAGAAACAACCATCTACAATTCCCTCCACCCAACACAACGTTGTTGACTAGGTATTCAAAGTGAAATGGTTTGTGTACATTTGGAAGTGCACACCCAACAAATAGTGTTTGAACTTTTGGAGCACATACACCATTGCCATTCATTTGCACTCTGTAGTTGAATAATTCTTCTCTGCCTTCGAAAAATTCCTTCTCGCAAATTTTGTCGGGTGGTCAATATCATTTGTGCCTAGTTAGGTTAGCACAAATCCTAATGCTATGTAAGATGCATCTACATGTACATGGAATTCCTTCTTCCAGTTGGGGAATACTAGAATAGGCATCATGACCATTTTCTCCTTTAATACATCCAAACTCTTATGGCAATCATCATATCACATCCTTCTTCAGTAATCTCTCCATGGGTGTAGTGATCTGTGCATATTCTTTGATAAACTTCCAATAATATCCTGTATGACCCAAAATTCAATGCAACTATTTTACATTCTTTGGAGGCTCCAAATTAATAATCACTGCAATTTTGGCAGGGTCTACCATCCACCCCTGCTTACAAACAACATGGCCCAAGAGTATCACATAAGGTACATAGAATATGCACTTTTTCATATTAAGGGATATCTGATACTTTTGACAAGTATCCAGCATGATGCATAGACTTCTAACATGCTTCCTTAGTAATCTGAACACTACCCAATCATCAAAGTACACCTCCAAAAACTTATGAATAAACTCTTTGAAAGTTGCGATTGCCAATCTAGAAAATATTGCAGAGGCATTCTTTAGTCCACATGGCATGACTGTATACTGAAAATAGTCCCATTCTGTAGTGAAGGTGGTCTTACTCTAATCCTCCGGTATGATTTTGATTTGATGATACCCTTAGAACCCATCAGTAAACGAATAGGCTTCGTGACCTCCAACGTTCTCTATTACTTCATTTGTGAATGGTGTAGGGAATGGATCATGGACACAAGCATCACTAAACTTCCTTAAGTCCATGCCAATCTGAATTTCGCCCTTCCTCTTCATTTATGAACTACCATAAGGCTAACCCAATCTGATTCCTCAACAGGCTCAATAATCTCAGCTGCAAGAATATTATCTAATTCTTTGTGCACTTTTTCCTTGTACTTAGGATTCAATCGGTATGGGCGCTTCTTCACTGGCTCCACATTTTTGTTCATAGTGATCTTTGTGACACCCATATCACCTACTATCCCCTTCAAATCAGAGAAATTTGTGGGAAACAAGTCTTAATACTCTCGCAATCATAGAAAATTTTAGGGGCGAATGTTCGCCCTTTGGCAAAATTAAGAGGTTTTAAATTTTTAGTGGGAAAATATTTTGTATCATAGTACGTACAAATCACCTCAAATAACCCACCTTATTTTAAGGGAGAGGGTAAAAAAGGTAAATTTAGCCCTTGAAATTAGGAGTTACAACCTTCCATTCGCCCATTTTCAAGAATAGGTTTTATTTAAGTGAACCCTATGGGCCAAATACCATATTTATAAAAGAGGTATGGTAAATTAATAAAAATATAAACAAATGAGAGGTATGGTAAATAAATAAAACATTTTTTATAGTTACTCCATTAGTCACCTTATATACATACAAGGGTGTAAACAAATAAAAATATAAGTAAAGTGGAGGTATGGTAAATAAATAAAAAATATTTTTACTTACTCGAAAGGTATGGTAAATAAATAAAAATATAAATAAACTAGACATATGGTAAATAAATAAAACCTCTTTTTAATTTAGTCCATAACCCTTGTTCTATTTATGAAGGTCAAGAAAGAGGTTTATTAATGAATCCTATGGGCAATACCATATTTGTAAAAGAGGTATGGTAAATTAATAAAAATATAAACAAACAAGAGGTATGGTAAACAAATAAAACATTTTTTTATATTTACTCCATAAGTCACCTAATATTTAGGAACATTAAAAATATGTGTTATATTTAGGTGAAACCTATGGGAAAGATACTATGGAACAAATACCATGGACTAGATTGTTATTAATACCATGCAAAAAAACATTATTAGCCCTAATATTAGTATTAATAAAAATAAAAATGGCACATGGTATTGACCCATGGTATTCACCTAGAATGTAGCCTATTTAAATGGGGGAATTAAACCAACATAGATCCATCTTTACTCTGGATCTACTAACCCCCAAGAGGTATCAAATATTGTGATATGCAAACTAGCACAGAGTGAAAAAATATTTGATCCCTCTCGGGGCTTGGTGGATCAAGAGTAAGAATGGATGTTGTAATTTAATGTATGTTAAATAGTTTAGCTCAGTTAAAATAAAAAATAAAATAAAATCAACTATTAATTTTATTAATTTTTATAAATTACTAATAGTAATTTTTAAGCTTCAGGTTTATGATAACCCATGGTATTGAACCATGGTAACACCAAGATCTTACAAGATTTTATAATTGAGTAAAATATTCGCCATGCCTAGTGAGATATTCGCCAAAAAATTATATATACATATTGTATTAATGATAAAATCGCCTTCCATTTTTCCTATATACCATGGAGATTCGCCCATTTATTATACATATAAATTTGGGGGGGTTCTTAAAATTTTCCCTGCTCGCAATAACTCCGTGACTTTTTCCACTATGTCCTCACCCCAGTAATCACCTATATTTGCAAACTTCGGTTGCGCGTCCGACCCAATATTCACCTGCTTAGTTTTCAAGGGCTTTGAGATGTTAGGGACTTCCACCTTAGGCCCTGCAACTTCATGCTATCCTTATGACTCAAGAATAATGATGTTCCTAGGGTCTTCCTCACCTTCTTCTGTGGTCACATTATAACATTTCAAAGCATGGCGCAGCTATGTGCTCCAGTCTGGCTGTTCCCATGCAATAAGCACTTCGGGAATTCTGAATTTTTCGGCTTTGATGTCCTATAACACTTTGTCAATACACTCAAATCCATCCTTAAAACTGAAAGTTAACAAAAACCTTTCCTTTAGAAAATCCCACTCTACGGTTCCATGTCACAACTTTGTTTCTAGATATCAGATCATCAGAATATCCAAAGTGTGGCAGAATATATGAACCCATTCTAGCTAAGGTTCCTCTTCCCATGCCTTCATCCATCGACCGGGATGCTTGCATGGATCATCCTTTCCCATATACTTCTTTTTAATGTGGGTATCGACATACCCAAATTATAACTTCATCATCCGTCAATATTCCTGCCATTCTGCAAAGTTGTTCTTATGGGTACCCCACCATTTGGTAGGCATAGCCCTTATTATGATGTCTAGCACCTAGAACAGATGCTCCTTTGATACATCCCTTTCAAATTTATCCAAAAATAAATTGACATCCTCTAAACCATCATAATATGATAAGTTGCATACCTCAGTAGATATACATTGGAGTGCCTTAGCAAGGCTTTTGCATTGTAGAATCGATACCTCATGCAATCTATTCTACCAGTGCTCAAGCAACTCATCTAAATCATAATTGCGGGAGCTATCCTTCTCCCAAGTGATTCGCCCATCTATGGTAGGGTTGATCCAATCCTCATCCCACACAGTAAGCTTATCTATTTTCTCAATATCTTCTTCTTCATAATAATCTCATATTGGTGTAGTACACCAAGCACCCTCAACCGGATCCAGTTGAACAATAACCCTTAGTTCCTTCTTCTCAAATGTCATGTTACTCTTCTTGAGGTCGATAACTGCATTCATATCAAATTCCCAATCAATGCCAAGCAGCGCTACATATGGATTACTTTCATCCACTATTTAAATTACTGCAAAATCAGCTATGGCACATGCCCCTTCAATATCGACGGTTACTCCATGTAGGCACCCCATAGGAATAATCTTTTGTCGATTCACCACTTGCAGTTTGATTGGAGACCACTCTAGCATTAGTTTTCCCATTCTTTGCTGAGTTTTCTTCGACAAAACATTTGCATCAGATCCCAAATCAAGGATCACCTAGTCCATTTCAAATTCTCCAATCTGGGCGGTCAATCTCATCTCCCGACCAGTCCTTTTCTTACCTTTATCCACCTTATGCATTGCGCATTATTCAAGTAGTGGCTTACCCTTGCTGGCACAATTATCTATTAGCTCATGCAGCCCGTCTACTTATTTTTGGTCCCCCAAGAGCTTCATGCAGGTATGTAAGAAAGATGTTAACAATGATGGATCTTCTAACTATGCAGTACCAATTTCTTCAGGCTTCTTCACTCGTGTACTATGAGCCTTTTATGTAGAAGCTCCTATGTTCGCAAAGCTCCTCTTTGCTTCGATAAAAGTTTTCATTTCTTTATTCAAATCAAATCCAACCTCCTTGTCAGCAGCCTTGTGTACCCATACATTTTCCTTTGGCTACTTCCCTTTATCCTCCCTGCTAGCTATACCACTTTGCATAACAACATTAAAACTGGCATAATCTTTGCGAGGTTCTAATCTCATAATCTGGATGTTCTGAGTAGGCTGCTAGGTGTGTGTGTCTTCTTTTCTTACATTTCTGTGATGAGCACAGGAAAATATTTTATGACATGGTCAAAATGTTGGTAGTACTGACATGATGGGTGCATTTGGTTTTGACAATCTCGTGCAAAGTGGCCTAGTTCTCCACAATTGTAACAAATGGTTTGGCCATGACCTCTTCCAGCTCCTTCTCCTTTTCCTCTTCCTCGTCCTTGGAATCCTCCTCACATTGTAGCTAGGACTTGATCCTGCTGAGGAAATTCCTTTATTTGTACTCTATATGTTCGTGTTCTTTCCATCATTAATTCATACATTTGGCAGTTGCACTCATCATTTCCTAGAGGCTTGCAAAAATTGCAAACCAATTGTTGGGGAGTGTGCACAAACTTCTGCAGCAAATGATAGTTGTTTGTCGTATGTTTTCCTGTGATCTAACAAATAGAACACCATGGCACTACACCAATGCTCATCCCAATAGTACTTTCAAGCTTCAGGGGGACATGACCTCCCCCAACTAGATAATTCTGATACACCAAGCAATGATCCTTGTCGTGACTGTTGTCCCTTAAGAAACTAATTTCTTGGTTGTGTAGAAATTGGGCTTAAGACATTAATGTCTTTTATAATTGTCACTTATTTGTATGATGTATCCTCAAGTGAAGGACCTGAAGGGCCTGACTTTTAAGCCTTAATACTTAGGTGATATGAAAGTCTTAGAATGCCATTTGATTGCTGAATAAAATGGTGAGTGAGGAATGCTTTGAGATGTTAGAGACAATATGTTTTTTTTCACAGAAACTATTATCTGTAACACTTTGGGAATTTAAAAACAATATGTTGTTTTACATAGAAACTATTATCTATAACTTAGAAGAAATCTAGAAGTAGGAACTTTAAGTACAAGAGTGCTATTTTAAGGAATTTTAACTTCATTCACATAAGTAACAAAGACTTGCAGCTTCATTACCATACTTGAAGAAAGGAAGATACGTGATGACACATAATAGAGAAATCATAAATCATACCCAACAATGTGTGGAAAACTTCTGATTCTTTCATTAGTCATCAGTTTTATCAAGAACCCAATAGCCTAGTCTCTAGGTTCTTCAAAATTCGAACCCTTTTTCTATAATTTTGCCTCTTTTTATACATCATGAGAAAGTTGGTAATCACCAAAACTATCAAACTACTTAACTATCTCCTAACTGTCTAAAGTAAATGTCATTACAGAATATTACATTGGAGGGTAAAAGACACCTCATTCTTCTCAAGAAAACAAAATAGAAAGAAGTAACAGAAATTAGAAGGTGATGGCTGCTCACTGTTCGAATTTGTGGCTTGAATGTTGATGAAGTTTCTCTGTAGATGTTTTGATGATAGCTAGACTATATTAACACAAAAAACTACATATTTACAAAACTCCTTGCATGGACTTGTGGGTTATGGGCCCACATATATATCGAAAGTGTTCTGATTAGCAGAAACACAAAGAAACCCCACCAATCACCATTCCTTTGGAGTTTCGATCATCCGCCTCTAATTTTAGTTATTCTGCTAAAACAGCGGAATTCGTTGATTTACGCCGAATATGGAAAGCTTTTAGTTACGATGGAACTGAAAGAAAACAAGACTCCAGTTCATAATCTTATCACGTCCACCTTTTCCACAAACCTTTGCCTTCCCCACGGAACTAAGAAGAAACAAAATTGTACTTCATAGACTTCTCGAGTCCGAAATTTATAATAAAACATGTTCATTTTTTGACATGATATCCATCACATCTCGTCCCTTTTTGATGAGTGGTTGTGATCGATCTGGACTTCAATGTATTAAATTACATTCCATAAACCATCACATCTATTTTTTGAATTAAAATGCATCCTTGTTAACCACGCGATTACTGTTGGATCTGAATCCTTCAAGTGGACGACCTCGATTAACTGAGGTTTTAACTCAGTTTTATAATTTCTCACCTCCGATTTTGAATTAAACTTCATCCTTGTTAATGACGTGATTGTTGTTAGATCTATTTCCTGTCGATCAGACAGC
Organism: Pinus taeda; assembly: GCA_000404065.3. Classification (NCBI taxonomy): domain Eukaryota; kingdom Viridiplantae; phylum Streptophyta; class Pinopsida; order Pinales; family Pinaceae; genus Pinus; species Pinus taeda. The sequence goes on from APFE031302570.1 coordinate 57,949, forward strand.
TCAAATCTTTTCCTTGGTTTCTCATGTTCAAAAGCCATCAATAGCATAAAACAAATCATTTCTTTCAAATTTCCACATTCTCTTTTATTTCCATTATAACATAATATTTTATTTTTTTATTTATTTTTGCAATAAAACTGAAAATAAAATTAAAATGACAATGGATGCTACAACATCTGGCTCCACCCGGGGATAATGCTTTTTCTATAGAAGCACTAAGAACCGTAGATCAATGGCTTCACCTCGGGCATGAAGTCATATATTGCTTAGCCAATTTAAATTCTATGGAATTTGTAAAATGAATTCCCTCCAGTGTCTACAATGACAGGATGCTTGTGCTTCAGAACTAGAAATAATGTTTGAGGTACTACCCACTGATAGGCAGTTGTAAAGATTCACCATCAAGATTCTCTAGGAAGAATGCATTATTTTCCCTTGCTTCTATTGTCACGCGGAATGAGTCGATCTTGCGGACAAGATAGACCTTCCTAGAATCTAATGAAGACTTAATGACAAACAAACCAACCAGACACTATCTTTCTCTAAATGCGCTTTATAAATAATGGCAAACAAATGTGTTTAAGGCCTACCTCATGTCCAATGCAAGTTTGGAGATGCCTTTTCTCCTTTGATCCAAGTAAGTTCCTTTGTCGCAAACCTGCAAGCACAAACAAGGCAAACGAGTAAATAGCACCTGAATATCCAATATTATAAAACATATTTAACATGAAAGTCAAGGAGTCCATGAAACAAATAACATGAGATACTTGTTGAGAAAAATGAGCTTGATTGTATTAATTCAAAAGGAGAAGAACCTTACAAACTTTGCCTTGACGCTGTACAAGCTCCTCCCAGGGTCCAACAAGAAGTCTCCTCTACTTTGACAAGCTTCACTCACTCCCTAATGAAGCCAAAAAGGTATGTGATCTCTCCTCTTAAGCTCAAATAGGAAGTCTTGATTTCACTAGCATTTACCCTCAAAAGTTCAGCTTCTAACCTCTCTGGCCACTGACCCAATGATTTATAGTGCAATGGAGATCAGTTACCAGGTCCTCCTTCGAAGGGATAGAATCCTCCTTCAAAGGGATAGCTCCTCTCAACAAGAGATTAGTTCCTCCTATTATGGGATGCATGAACCACTTGGATCGAACAATCCACGTAACAAATGCTTCTAGAAAACTCTATAATTAAACCGAGATGAGTTTTTTAAGATAAAGATTGTGCCTTTTGACTTTTACAGGGGTACGCACCCTCTTATTTACATACAAAGCGTATAAGTACGCAGATAACTTGAACAAAAGGTGCGGGCCCGGAGGAAAAAGTAAGAGAAAGTGCGGAACTAGAGTTACATTGCTTTTTTGATGTCT
>APFE031302572.1:0-51346 GCA_000404065.3 Pinus taeda
GGCGCGGCAAAGGGGGGGCTCCGCCCCCGCTCTAACCCCCCGGTTCACTACGTAGGTTAGTCATGGAAAGAATATAACACAACCCAACACACATACTACTTGGAGATGATGGGAGGTAAAGTACCAAAGGATTGGCACTGTCACCTTTAAGAGGGAGTCATGCTCCCACCTTCACCTACATAATATAATGTATGTGCTTGTTCTGAAGAAAACATTAATTTATGTACCTGTAATTGAAGATTGAGGATATGGTGTTGTTTTCAGTAAGGGGAAAGCTTATTTGAATCATGTTGCTATTGGACAAGTAAAACAAATTGGTGTTCGAGTTAAAAATATATACAAGCTAGAGGTGGATGCATGTGCTGCATTGAGTAGAAAGGAAGAACATGTTTAGGGTCGAGATGTTGGAGAGATTTTTCATAGGCGCATGGGACACTTAAATCATGTAGCTTTGAAAATGATGCAACAAATCACCACTGTACTTCCAAAATGCACCCTTGATCAACATGATGTGTGCAAGGGATGCACTCTTGGAAAATATGTTAAATCCTCCTTCGAGGGTCGAGATAGAAGAGCTGAAGCCATCTTGGAGTGATCTCACTCAGATGTGTGAGGACCATTCTCTACAGCCTCAGTTGCAAAGCACAAATATTATGTGATATTTGTAGATGGTTTTTCCTGTAAATGTTGGATCTATTTCATGACGAAGAAAGATGAGGTTTATTCAAAGTTTATTGAATTTAAAGCCTTAGTTGAAAATGATATTGGAAATGAAGTTTTGATGAAGAGAAATCCATGAGGACACTGCGCATACCACTAGAGGAGGAACTTCTAGCTCCAAGGGAGGAGCTCTAGTCAAATCCAAAAGTTGTTTTGGAGTAGCCACATGTGGAGGAGCAGAGTGCAGGCCAATTGGAGGCACCCACTCACACAGATCCTTCTAGAGAAAGGAGGAAGAGGACCATAGAGGCAGACAGATTGGTGTAAGAAGCTCAGGAGCAAGTTGGAGCTCCTAGCTACTTGCACAAACAGAGGGGATCACCAAACGTATATACCAAATATATGGCACTCATGTCAGAATTGATATATTCTGAGCCATATTATTTTGAAGAGGCAATTTACTAGCAGGTGTGGGTAGATTCCATGGTGGAAGAGTATGACTCCATCGTGGTGAATGCCTCTTGGGAGCCTAGACCTGAGGACATATCAATTATTGGTTCCAGGTGGTTGTATAAGGTGAAAAATGCATTTTATGGTAGTGTTGAGAAGTACAAGGCCAAATTTGTGGCCAAAGACTTCTCACAGGTGGAGGGCATTGATTATGAGGAGATGTTCACTCCCGTGGCAAGATAGTCATCTATCAGGACCATACTTGAATTGGAAACATAGATGGGTTGGAAGATCCACCAAATGGATGTCAAAAATTCCTTACTCAGTGGAGTGGTTGAGAAAGAGATCTACATTGAGCATCCTGAGGGGCTTGAGACATTTGATAGGGAGACACGTGTGTAGAATTAGGAGAGCCATCTATCGTCCTAGGCAGGCACCTCAAGCTTGGTACACTAGCATGGATTCTTATCTTAGTGGATTGGGCTTCACTAAGAGTGAAGTAGATGCCAATCTCTACTACATTATGGTAGATGACCATCTGATCATCTTAGTTCTCTATGTGGATGATTTGATACTGACAGGAGATGACAGGTTAATCCAATCTTACAAGGAGGACCTTGTAAGAGAGTTTGAGATGAAGGATATGGGTTTGATGCACTAATTCCTTGGCTTGGAGGTGTGGTAGGGAGATGGAGATTTATTTGTTGGTCAGGGGACGCACACCTCTGAAATCCTTTAGAGATTCCATAAGTGGGATTTCAAGCCCATGGACACTCCTTTAGCTACTAATTGGAGGAAAGATGATTCTTCTACAGGAGAGGTAGTAGATGCCATTATCTACATACAATTGGTAGGGTCCTTGACTTACTTAGGTAACACAAGGTTTGACATTTTTTTTGTAGTTAATTATCTTAGTCAATTTATGGTGGAGCTTATTGTTGGGATGAGAAAAAGGTACATTTTCTCCTTGTAAATAGCTTTATTTAGCATTCGTTTTCATATGTCTAACTTCGTTTTATGGATAAAAGTAGAGGAAACACAGCCGAAGTTGGGTAAGAGTAATCAATAACAAATAACATGAATCTAAGTGGAAAAAACTAACTTTTCTATCTTTATGTGTAGAAGACGCGAATTGGACGATGGTTGTTCAATCGACAGAACAAAAGCATCTCATAAAGGAAAAAGATAATGTCAGAGGCAAAGCAGGACAACGGAAGACTGGGTAGACCGATGCAATTTTATGATGGAATCAGATCAAGTATTGTGAAATCCTTAGGATCCCCTGATCCTGAGGATTCACTTTTATCTATTTACTTTTCTAAATGTTATATATAAGGTTGAGAGGCAAACTGCATGACTAGTTCAAAAATTCACAATTTGTAATTATTATTTTGGACATATAATATTGTTACCTTGGTGATGCTGTACCTCTGTTACTTGCTTTAATGAAGAAGACTGCGTTTAAATAATAATTATATTATGAGTATCTCATAGCGGAGACTTCTGGCGACTTTGGGCCCAGTCAAGAAAAGATCTACTCCTTCACCTATGTTATAATCTTTTCTATTCATTCTTTATTGTTTGTTAATGTTAAGTTAATATCATTTCGATTATCGTGAGGATTGTCGATTCCGATTTTCTTTTGTTGTTTATTCAAGATTCATATTTAGCCGTGTGTTATATAGGCGTAATGCTTTTGATTGAATTGGTTATGTTAGTTTCAACATTAGATCATTGTTCATTCCAAGTAATATTATCATAGATTTCAGAGATAGAATTGATCTCTTTCCATAATATGCTCATACAATCATTTGTTGTTCATATATCATTTGTTGTTCTATTATCATTTGTTGTTCAATTATCAGTTGTTGTTCAATTAGGATTTTCTGTTCAATTATAATTTGTTGTTCAATTGTCATAGTTCTCTTTCATGATTGAGTGAGTTAGTTTCAATTCCATTTAAGATTTCCAAGTGTGATTCTTTACAGTTGTATTCAAATTCATTTGCTTTCATAATAGGTTAAGTAGAATTGCAAAGTGTGTTATGAATTTATTTCAGAGTTAATTCTTTTAGAATTGTTTGGATTGAGTTTGAAGAGATAGTCATTAGCAATTGCAATGATTTATTATTAGTTAACCTCTGAATTCACTGCATATATAGTGCTGACACTCTTGAAATAAAAAGACTTGCCTTGGGTTAACAATTAATGTAGGAATTAAGATTGCCTATAAAAACACATCTTAGTGCACCAATATTTTGGCGCCATTGTCGAGGAGAATGTTTCGAAGTGATTTCCTTTTTATCTTACTATAAAAGAATTGGGTTTTAAAAATGGGAGGTAAGAACCTGCATACCTAGCAAGTAAAGTGCTTGCTTACCAGCCCACTTTTCAGCAAAAGATTAGAGGTTAAATAGGAATAAGCTTTTATGAATGACTAGGAATAGAAAGATAGAAAAAGATTAGAACCCCTCACCTAAATCCACAAAACCCAAGGGATCGGTGAACCTTGGGAGAATGACCTTTATAGACGAAATCGTAAGAAAAATAGAGTCTCAAGCATCAGTAGGATTTCAGATTGTATCTGGAAAAAGTCCTACTATAATCCCTTAGGAAGTAGGCTCATCATCTGCAGCTTATGCTGAGATTCAAAGCCAAATTGGAGGATCTGAACAGAGTCTTCAGGTTACATCATATTTACATTTTGATCCTCTACAAGAGGGAAAATCGTGTAACTTAAGAGAAGGAGAGGGAGAAACTAGTGGAACTACTAAGGTAGGACCTCAACTATTTGAACAAGGATCTCCTATGATTTGAGATCTAGGCAGTGCTACAAAACCAACCTGAATTTCTAATCCTTCGCTTACTCAAATAGCACCTCCTGAAATCCCTGAAGGATATTGGCACATCTTTGACCAAATGGAAAATTAACCACCTCAAGGTCAAACCTCGACATTGGAATATCTAATAGTTGATCAAGTGGCCAATTCCCCCATGAAGGCTATGTCTCTGTAGAGTATCCCAACTTTTCATGGGATGATCACAGAGGATATTGATGCCTTCCTATTAGAGTTTGACATCCTCTGTAGAGGGTATAACTACACCACTGACCCTCAAAAGCTAAAAATGTTCCCTTCTACTTTGAAAGGAGCAACTTTAAGATGGTTCATGGGTCTGGGTGGACATACTATTAACTCTTGGGATGATATGAAAACCTCCTTCTTCACAAGATACCAGGACTTTTGTAAGACTAGGGAGCTAAAAATGAAATCTTTAAGATGGTTGCAAAGGATAATGAAACTCTAGAAGAATATGTTGAATGGTTTCATTATAACTTGCAAAGATCTCCACACACCACCTTACCAAAAGAAGTCCTCAGAGCTATCTTAATTAAAGGAATGAAAGAAGAATGGATAGAGACTCTAAACTTAATGGGGAAAGGGGATATTTCTCAAGAATATTATGATGAAATTGTTTTCTTGTGTATCAGATGTTCACGAGGAAGCACACACATAGGAACAAGAAGCTGACATCCCATGAGTAGGGGAAGAAAACCACAAGTGGAGGCGTAACACGAATGGAAATTGGTAACCTCCTGGAAGATTTCAAGATGGACATTCTAGGCACCCTCACAACGCAGCTGGACATCCTGTAGGCTAAACATAAATAAGCCTTAGCAGAACAAAACTTGGTCATTTTCTGCTGATGCTGCTGAAAGAAGCATAGCCAACAGGAGTGCCCATTGGATATGGTTTAGACATGTGCTATTTGTACTAAGGATCACACCACTGAACAATGTCCATCACTTCCAGGGCTGAAAGTAGTCTTCAAGGAAGCCGAAGAAGAGACAGAGCCAGTGTTTCTAATGAACCAACGTCGACAGTGGCAGGCCAAACCTACAGGTATGTCACAAGACACATCCCAATTCTTTCCTTCTTCACATTTTAATCAGCAACAAAACCCTGGGGTAGCATGGAAAGGCCAATCACCTTACTCAAATTGGAAATCCCAGCCATTCCCTATGACACCGTGGAAAACTCAATTCTTTTTGGGTAATGGCTGGCCAAATTCTCCTTTTTCTCCTGTTTAGTAAGGTAATCCCTATCCATCCCAGTGGCCTACCTCCACTTCTCAAAATCCGAACTAGTCTACAAATTGGCAACAACCTTTGGGAATATCCAATACTCCTATGGGGACAGGTCCTCAAACTCAACCTGCATTATTAGCTCCTTATCCATTACAACAAAATCTTCAACCTCTTCTGCACTCTCAATTTCCAACTCAACCGAATCCGAATCCCAATAACGGATTGGTTCAATTGGTGCACATTTTCAAAAGCTTAGACTATGAGATTGAACAAAAAGAATGTAATGAACTTAGATTGAGGTCGAGATGTATCATCACCCTTGAGGGAAAAAGGGACCAGTCATCAATTGATATCGACAACCCACTTGTACATATACCACCACCTGTAATTGATACCGAAACAAAGCAAGGAGAAGAGAAAAATCAACATAAAGATCTTGAGGAACTCATAGTCACTTCTCCCCTGTTCCTCGAAAGGTTAACGATACCTAAGCCAATTGTTTATCCATATTTTGATCTTGTAGGGGAACTAAAAAATATTTATATAAAAATTCCTCTCCTCTAGGCCATCCAATATATTTATGTGTAAAGAAGCCTATGAGGAAGGCAAAAACTTCATGCACCATTCATGTTGTAGGAACCTTATTTGATTTACTCTTGGGAGGGGAAACTCTGGTAAAGTATGAAGATCCTGGGAACCCCATAGTTACAGTTTAGATATATGGTCGTTTCTTTCCCAATACACTAGTTGATCTGGGTGCAACCATTAACATTTTAACAACAGAAACCTGTCAAGCATTTGGTATTACAGCTCTGGAACCAACCACCACTTTGCTAGAACTTGCTGATCGTTCGGTGGTAAGGCCAGAAGGAACTTTATAGGATATTATGGTTTTTGTTGATTCATGGGAGTATCCAGTAGATTTTCCTATTATAAACCCAAAGAATCGATTGGATGGGCACCCTCTGATTTTGAGCCGACTTTGGCTAGTGACAGCTAAAGCTTATATAGGTCGCCGAGAGGTCAGCATGACTATTGCTAATGGGGATGCTATAAAACATCTTGTTTTATATCCTCCTTTCAAACAAAGTCTTCCCATTATAAAATATGTAAACAACCACCAACATACCTGGAAGAAAGCATCCGTTCACCACTCACAGTACCAGAGGTACTTGAATTCAAAGATTAGATTGAAGATGATGTTACCAACAATTTTATCAATCAGCCAGCTAATGTGAGCAATGTAAAGTGTCAGATGTTAAAAGAAATTCTTGATAATGAAGCCCTGGAAGATCCTTTGAAGGATACTGATGATCATCACATCCAAATGACCATTGTCCATAACAACAAGCCCGTGGAAAATGAACCAGGGAAAGTTTTAAACATTAATGGTAGTCTGGACAGTGATCAGCAACAAAATCTCATTCAGGTCCTACAAAAATATAAAGGGGCTTTTGCTTGGGATTATCCTGACATGAAGGGTATAGACCCTCAGTTGTGCACACATCACATCTATACCGAAAAGGATGCTCGTCCTATCTAGCAGCCTCAACGAAGATTGAATCCACACCTCAAGGATATCATAAAGGAAGAATTGCAGAAGCTGTTGGACATGAATTTCATTTATCCTATTTCGGATAGAAAATGGGTCTCTCCATTGGTAGTTGTTCCAAATAAAAATGGGAAGTGGCATATCTGTGTGGATTACCAGGAATTAAACAAGGAAACATAGAAAGATCACTTCCCTCTTCCATTTATTGATCAAGTCCTAGATACTTTGGCAGGGAAGAAGTTCTTTTCCTTTCTATACGACTTCAACGGCTATTATCAAATTCAAATCACCCCTGAAGACCAAGACAAAACAACCTTCACCTGTCCCTGGGGTACATTCGCTTACAAAGTGTTACCATTTGGCTTATGCAACGTCCCAACCACGTTTCAAAGAGCCATACTCAACATTTTTTGATCTGATAAATGAAGGACTTGAAGTATATATGGATGACTTTACTCCATATAGGGATGACTTTGATCAAGCACTTCAAACATTAGAAAAGGTTTTAGAGTGATGCATTGTGACCAGGTTATGTTTAAGCAATGTCAAGTGTCACATGATGATGACCGAAGGCGAAATCTTAGGACATTACATTTCTACAGTAGGGATACAAGTAGATCCAACAAAAATACAGGTAATTCTTTTACTACCTATACCCTGTACTCAGAAGGAGGTACATAGCTTCCTGGGATATGTAGGCTATTATCGTAGGTTTATCAAAAACTTTTCACAAATTGATGCGCCTTTATATGCTTTAACAAGAAATGTTGATTTTAAATGGTTTGACAAGTGTGACACACCTTTTACAGGTTTAAAGAAACTAGTCTCGACGGCACCAGTATTACGTGGACCAAACTGGGAGTTGCCTTTTCACATATCCACGGATGCGTAAGATGCAACAATAGGCGATGACCTCGGCTAGGAGGAGGATAGAAAACCTTATGCTATATATTACAATAGCAAAAATCTTACTGCTACAGAGCTTAATTATACAGTAATAGAAAAATAATTCTTAGCTGTCATTTATGCCATAAACAAATTCAGACATTATATAACTGGCTACCAAGTTTTTCTGTATACTAATCACTCTGCCATTAGGTATTTAGCTAACAAACCAATCACGAATGGTCGAGTGACTCGTTGGCTATTGCTCTTGTAGGAGTTTGAAATCGCTATCAAAGATCATTTGGGGAAGGAAAACCCAGTCGTTGATTTTCTGTCTTGAGTCTTGAAGGTAAATGATGCACTGGTAGTGGATGACCAATTTCCAGATGAACATTTTTTTTTCGTAGCAGTCAAGACGCCATGGTACGTAGATGTAGAAAATTATCTAGTAGTGGGGAAGTTACTAAGAAATTTGACAACAAGGGAAAGGAAATGGATCGTCTAGCACAATGCCCAATTCTCTTGGATTGGTAGATATCTTTTTCACACAGGGTCCGATATGTGTATACGCAGATGCATTCACGAGGATGAGATTTATGACAGCCTGTTGGCTTTCCGTGACGAGCCCTGCGAGGGACACTTCACAGATCGAAGGATAGGGCATAAGGTACTACATATGGGCTATTATTGGCACACTATTTTTAAAGATGCTAAGAAATATGCCTAGGATTATGATAGCTTCCAAAGAATGGGTCGGCCTGGCCAATGTGATGAAATGTTGCTGTAGCCCCAACTAGTCATAAAACCCTTTGAACGATGGGCATTGGACTTTATTGGCCCATTCCATCTGCCATCAAATCAGAGGGCCTACATATTGGTTACCACAGATTATGTGATGAAATGGGTGGAAACAATAGATTTTCTAAGAGCCACAGAGGAAGCTATGATTAACTTCCTTTTTAGGCTATTTGTGTGGTATGGTTTATTGCGGGAAGTGATAACAGATGGGGGAGGGAAATTTATAGGACACAATATTACAACCACTCTTAGAAACCATCACATTACGCACAGGATCACTTCCCTGTATCACCCACAAGCGAACGGGTAGGTTGAAGGCACCAATAGGTCATTGAAGCAATTCTAGCCAAGACAGTCTCAACACATCAGCAAGACTGGGCTGCTAGACTGCCAGAGGCCTTGTGGGCCTATTACACGACTTGGAGGAATACTATTGGATACTCTCCGTACCAACTTGTGTTCAGAAAAGAACCTATTTTTCCAATTGAATTTGAAATAAAGACTCTAAGAACAACTCAAGAAGTGGGAGTGGATTTAACAGAAGCCCAAACCAAGTGACTTCAACAATTCAATGAACTAGACGAGGCTCGACTGCTCACTCGGCAATGGACTGTAATTATTCATTAGCAAAGGGGAATGTGGCACAACAGCCTTATAAAAAAGGAGACGTTTCAGAAGGGAGATTGGGCACTCCTCTACGAATCGAGATTCCAAGACTTTTTGGGCAAGTTACAAACAAGATGGCTCGACCCTTATGAAATTCAAGAAGTACATAACAATGGTACTCTCACTTTGACTACCATTGACGGGTTTGGACATTCTTTTAAGGTGAATGGGCATTGGGTGCATCTCTATCACAAACCACTCACCAAGGAGTCTTTTTTCTAACAGGTATGTGAGGACCCCACTATGCAAATTCTAGCTACAGGGAGTGATAACCCGACAAATTTTCTTTCGCAAAATTGTGATTTTATTTAACTGTAAATAATGTATATATTCCTTTTCCTAATTGATTGCAATTAAATTAGCCATCACCATGTAAATATGAGGATTTTTCTTGTTTTGGGTGTTCGATAAGTGTTCAATCGATTGAACGATTGGTGTTCAATCAATTGAACAACACTTATGTTTGTGTTTGCGCTGCTGTTCAAATGACTGAATGATTGTTGTTCAATCAATTGAACAACACTAATTTTTCTATTTATATTGCTGCTCAATCAATTGAACGATTGCTGTTTAATTAATTGAACAACACCTTGCGTGTTTTGCTGTTCAATCGATTGAACGATTTCTATTCAATCAATTGAACAACACTTTTAGAGTTTTTTGATTTTTGTTGTTCAATCGATTGAACGATTGCTGTTCAATCAATTGAACAACACTTTTTGCATTTTCTGAATTTTTTCTATTCAATCAATTGAACAACACTTTTAGCATTTTTTTATTTTTGTTGTTCAATTGATCGAACGATTGCTATTCAATTGATTGAACGATTGCTGTTCAATCAATTGAGCACCACTTATGCATTTTTTATTTTTGCTGGTCAATTGATTGAACGATTGTTGTTCAATCAATTGAACAAAACTTTTTATTTTTTAATTTTTGTTGTTCAATCAATTGAACAACACTTTTTGCATTTTATGATTTTTGTTGTTCAATCAATTGAAAAACACTTTTTGCGTTTTCTGATTTTTGTTGTTCAATCAATTCAACAACACATTTTTTCTTTCCGATTTTGTTGTTCAATCAATTGAACAACACGTTTTTCCTTTTACAATTTTTTTTGTTTTTAAATTGATTGAACAATTTCTATTCAATCGATTGAACAATTGTTGTTCAATCAATTGAACAACACATTTGATGATTTTTCAATTTTGCTGTTCAATCGATTGAACGATTTCCATTCAATCCATTAAATAACGCTTTTGCATTTTTCCCCTTTCGATTTTGTTGTTCAAACGATTGAACGATCACTGTTCAATCAATTGAACAACACTTTTGTATCGTTTTCTTTTCGATTTTGCTGTTCAAACGATTGAACGCTTGTTGTTCAGTCAATTAAACAATGCTTGTGTGTTTTTCTTTTAGATTTCACTGTCCAATCGATTTAACGATTGTTGTTCAATCAATTGAACAACATTTTAGCGCTTCTACGATTTTGCTGTTCAATCAATTGAACATCACTTTTTGTGTTTTTGTGTTGATTTTGCTTTTTGTGTGTAATTGATAGAATAAACAACTATGATTTCTCTTTGTTGTTTCATCGCCAGTCACTCGTTTTTCTATTTTTCTCTCTTTTATGTTTCGAATGAAAACTATCTGGTTATTTTGTGCCTAAGATAAGGAAAAACAGTAAGGTTAATATCATTATAACTTATAAAACCTTTTGATGGTCATCTTTATTCAACAGCTGACACGGTGCATCTTTATAATGACTAGCTGAATATCTTCTCTTTGGACACATCATAAAATGATTTATTATTTTAATACCATGCTAGTTTATCTTTCACACTTTCAAATGGATAAATCCCTTTGATATGATGATACGGGGGTAAAAGTATAAAATTTCATTGGCATTTTTCTTACTTCTTACACCATCCTCGACTCTTAAGGAGTAAATTAGCCTCCCTCTTTTTACAATAAAAATATGAAAATAAAGAAATATGAAAATGAAACAAAAGAGGATAGGGGGTCTCATCATGAGTCAGCCTACCATGATCATAGGGATGTAACAAGTGACATTCCATTTTGGCTACCAAACCAAGGTAATGACCTTCTTGATAATTAAAATTGTTAGAAGGACACGAGGTCTCATGAGCCAGCCTAATCACTTTGTTATATCCAGGTGAATGACACTATGATTATCTGGTCACCATGCCAACATAGTGGCATCTTTATGACAAGAAAAGAAAGAATCATCTACATCCTAAAAGGAAGACTCTGGCTCATTTGTGGGGTTAACAAGAAACCATGTTGAGGCTATGAATGCAGTGGCTCTGCTTGTGGTATTGGAGTACTATCTGACATTGCCAAATGATCTATATTATGTTACCACCTATGGATTCATTTCTAAAGGAAATTCCCCATTTAAACAACACTTCTAAAAATCCAACATGCATGGTAACTTATGTTATATATTCGTTATATCATATTTGTCCAGTCACTTTATGATAGTCATTAATACTTACCACGAGTTATGTGTTGTTACTAATACCACTTAAGGTAAAAATATTTTGATATAATGACTTAAATATCTGTTTTAATTTACGGCCATTGCAAATGTGATGATATGTATTGCTTTAATTTCCCTGTAGTGTATTATGCCGCTTTTTATTGATTGGTTGTCTACATTTATGTATTACCGACGCTTTCTCCAATTTTTCCGATGATTGGCAGACGTGGATGCCCTTTTCCCATTGGAGGGGGGATGGTTTGCATATGAACAACATGCGTGACAATTTATGGATAATTGTATGATAATTATTAAACTGATTTCTGGGTTAAGGACGACATGATGATTGTGTATGTGTAATTATTATCCAAGTATTTCTGATTGGATGAAGGACGAAAACCATTATGGATTGCATGCAGATTGATTATGAGCCTGCATCAAATATTGCTGATGAGACAAATGACTTGACTATATATGATGTTAATTCCCAAAACAATGTCATTTTCTTGTTAATTGCTTTAACATTCTTTGCTGTTGTTCCAAACTGCGAAAGTGCAAGAGAAGTGCATGCAAGTGAACCAGTCATAGGAAAACAACAAGCATGGGAGGTAGAGCCATCGGAAATGAACCCATAGTGCTCATGGTATCAAACCAGGCTCGTGCAATTCTTGAGCATGCTGGCTAGCTGCAATATTTGAATAAATTACAAGTATTTCACGAAGAGATGACACTTGAATTCTTGTAGAATTTGCAGAATATGAGCACCACAGTAAGAGGGAGGGACATAACAGTCTCCGAAGTAGTCATAGCTGAAATCAATGGACTTCTGAATGAGGGAACAAAATGGACAGACAAACATGTCCTTCTGTACAATGTGGTTGCAATATTCCATGACCTAGGTGAGCAATTGGTGTGAACAGGGAAAGGGATTCACCCTTTAACGTTAAGACAACCATGGTAGGAATTGACAGTCATTGTGCAAAGGTACATCAAATGTGACAGTCAACAGGATGTGGTAAAGCCTCACCAACTCAAACTGTTAGCCATCTTAAAACAGAAAATTTTAAGTTAATCTGTTGTTTTATTTGAATTCCCTATTGCATGATGTCACTCATCGAGTTAGGAAAGCAAAGGACCCACACACAGTCATCAGTCATCATGGGCTTATAAAATTGATTATCATGCATGGACTGGCCCAACAGCAACTAACTTGGGACAATATTTTAAATCCTACTCTGGCCTTACCTACATAAAACCAAGCAACATAACAACAAGGACCAAGAACCCCAAGTCCGAGAAGGACACTTAAAAGGTAGAATTCCTTTGTGCCCTTGAACCCAACAAAACAAAGGCACTCTGTGTGGGTGAAGTCGTAGCGATAGGCCTCAATTCAAACAAATGAGGCCAGGTCATCTCACACACCACCCCCAAGTCCGCAAAAGGCCCCTTTGCAAGACTATGAGGAAGAGGTGGCTAGGGTATTGGAAAACATGGGGATATTTGGTGAGGGAAGAGAAAAATCTAAGAATGTTGAAGGACAGATTTGTACCCCCAACCAGTCTACCTCTAATGACAACCTTGGTTATGATCAAACCTTGTCGTTTACTGATTTCTTGGAAGAACGGAGGGAACCAGTCCCTTCTATGGAAAAACCCTTGGAAGAAGAGGTGCACGAATAAGAAACCATTAGAGAGGAATATCAATCAATAGCTATTGGTCCATTGGACCCCCCAGATGAAGAAAATCCTACAAATGAAGCCCTAGGAGACAAAAATCAACTAGGAAATGCTAGTTTTATGAAGTCTCATGAGGACGAGGCCTACCTAGAAGAAAGCCTAGAGAATGACAATTGATCAGGAGACACCATTCCATTGGGGTCCCTTGAGAGAGAAATTCATGATGAAAAAGAACTGGAAAGTGAAGCTCCATTGGGAGATACAGTTCCAATTGAAACCCTCCCTGATACCGACACAATTCCACCTGAGCAGGAACCCAAGGTAAATGCAACTGCACCACCACCTGTTGGAAGTCTGACAACAAATAAAACCTACAAGGAAATGCTTAGAAAAATGCTTAAAAAGTATATAAAAGAAATGAGAATAATTGGGTGGCTAAGGAAGTGGTTAAAAGAAGCAGTCAGAGTCAGAAAACTGAAAGTGGAAATGGAGACCACATGGACACAAACAAAACATTGTTCTGGAAAATATGTTGAAACCCAGATTGAGATTCTTTTGGTTTATTCAAAGGAAACTCAGATAGAGCCATGTCTTGTAGAAGACAATGAAATGTAGACTAAAGACCCCTGTGTTTTCCCACAAGAGACACAAATGGACTTCCCTACTGTGAATGTTGCCATTCAAACTGATGTTGAAGAAAGCATCCTAGTTGATTATTGCATGATTTAATAAGCAGTCGAAGCTGCTATCTAGACTGAGCCTATGGAGACATAAGATAATGAGGCCCAAATAGAGGAGACACCTGCTTACATCCCCCTAGTAAGGGAAGCAATCATTAGAAAATTTCAGTGTGAACTAACTAAGGTCCAGCAGGAATTAACTCAGCATAAAGAGGAAGTAGTTCCCCTACATGTACATCAAGAATTAAGAAAGAAGTTTGAGGCACTTACAACCACTGAGGATGAGACCTTTGCCCAGTACAAGACTGAGTAGAAAAAGGTTGAGAAAGTACAAGACAAATTACAAAAGGCTAAGGAGCAGTTGGAGACTATTTTCTCTCTTTATTTAGACACCCTGTCTTATTGAGCTCTTGCTACAGACTATGCATTATTCCTCCTAGAAAGGTACCTCCTGCTAAAAATCAAAGCTGTTAAGGCTGGCAAGTCTGTGGAAATCAAGACTACCCTAGACTTTTTCAAGTGCTTTAGAGAGCAGAATAAGCAGGTACAACGCCTCTTGTGTGAACTTTACATGCATAATTTCCTTTTAAAAGATTACAACGATAGCAACCTTGGCCCCTTTATAGGGGATGTCCAATTCCAAGCCTTTGTTTCCTTTTCTACTAACCAAATTAAATGGGCCAAGGCCCATAATACATTTAGAAAATGGGAATATGGCATCGACCTATGGGTCAGGGGGGAGCCTACAAAACCCTTGCATCTCTCTGTTAGGCACAAGAAATTTATGAAGTGAGTTGGTGTTGTGGGCCAATTAGGGCCATTCCACACAAAAATTTTACAAGATGGGAAGGAATACTTCTAAGAGATCAAGGAAGAAGCCTTGTCTATAGCTAGACAAAGGTGGGAAGTCTCCAATATTACTATCAGGAACTGAGAACCATTCGAATACCGGAATTTTAAAGCTTCCTCCACTCGCTTCCATAAATACAATAACATGGTCTTAACCATGGGGCCCAAATGGATAGGATGTCAGTATAAGAGCCCGATCATATGGTATCCCACAAATTGGTACCATTGTGATTATAACCTGATAGATCAAGAGGTGATCCAGGTTTTCACTATGATTAAGAAGAAAAATGGTTTCAAAGTTTATAAGGAGGAGGTATATCCTTCCTATTCCCTAACTCAGCTGCACCTAAACCATTTAATTGCATGAGGACATGCAATAAGGTAAGGTGGGGAGTATGTTGGGATGAGAAAAAGGTACATTTTCTCCTTGTAAATAGATTTATTTAGCATTTGTTTTCATATGTCTAACTTTGTTTTATGGATAAAAGTAGAAGAAACACAATTGAAGTTGGGTAAGAGTAATCAATAACAAATTAGATGAATCTAAGAAGGAAAAACTGACTTTTACTATCTTTATGTGAAAAAGACGCGAATTGGACGATGGTTGTTGAATCGACAGAACAATAACATCTCATAAAGGAAAAAGACAACATCAGAGGCAAAGCAGGACAACGGAAGACCGGGCAGACCAATGCTATTTTTTGAAGGAATCATATTGAGTATTGCAAAATCGTCAGGATCAGGGGATCCTGAGGATTCACTTTTATCTATTTACTTTTCTAAATGTTATATATAAAGTCAAGAGGAAAACTACACGACTAGTTCAAAAATTCATAGTTTGTAATTATTCTTTTGGACATATAATACTGTTACCTTGGTGATGTTGTAACTATGTTACTTGCTTTAATGAAGAAGAATGCGTTTAAATCATAATTATATTCTGAGTATCTCATAGCAGATACTTCTGGAGACTCTGGGCCGAGTCAAGAGAAGATCTATTGCTTCCCTTGTGTTATAATCTTTTCTATTCATTCTACTGTTTGTTAATGTTAAGTTAATATCATTTCTATTATCGTGAGGATTGATGATTCCGATTTGCTTTTTCTTTTTATTCGAGATTCATACTTAGCCATGTGTTATATAGGCAAAATGATTTTGATTGAATTGGTTATGATAGTTTCAACATTAGATCACTGTTCATTTCAAGTAATGTTATCATAGATTTCAAAGATAGAATTGATTGCTTTCTGTAATATGCTCATACAATCATTTGTTGTTTAGATATCATTTTTTGTTCTATTATCATTTTCTATTCAATTATCAGTTGCTGTTCAATTAGGATTTTCTATTCAATTGTCATTTTTCTCTTTCACGATTGAGTGATTTAGTTTGAATTCCATTTAAGACTATCAAGTGTGATTCTTTACAGTTGTATTCAAATTCATTTTCGTTCATAATAGGTTAAGTAGAATTGAAAAGTGTGTTATGAATTTCTTTCAGAGTTACTCCTTTTAGAATTGTTCAGATTGAGTTTGAAGAGATAAACATTAGCAATTGCAACGATTTATTATTAGCTAACCTCTGAATTCACTGCATATATAGCGCTGACAGTCTTGAAATATAAAGACTTGCCTTGGTTTGACAATTAATATAGGAATTAAGATTGCGTGTAAAAATGCATCTTAGTGCACCGACACCTACCAAAATTCATTGGAAAGTAACAAAACATGTTTTGAGATACCTTAGAGGCACAACAAATTTTAGTTTATGGTACATACAGACTGAGGGAATGAAGCTCCAAGGCTTCACAAATGCAGATTGGGCAAGGAGTCCATCAGATAGGAAGAGCACATCAAGAGCTATATTCAATTTTGGGTCAGCAACAACTTCTTGGTATAGTAGGAAACAAAGATCTATAGCACTCAACTCAGCAGAGGCCAAGTATATGGATACTAGTCAAGCAACATGCGAGGCTATTTGGATGAGGAAGATCTTGGTTGGTCTGTTAATTCAGGGGATGGAGCCTACATTGATCCAATGTGACAATCAAATGTTTATAAAACTATATGAAAATATAGTGTTTCATGGTAGGTCCAAGCATATAGACATCAGGTACCATCATCTGAGAGATTATGTTTAGAGGAGGATTGTTATGTTACAATACATTCCTACATAGGAGCAGGATGCATACATCTTGACAAAGGCTTTGTCAAGATACAAGTTCGAGTTTCACAGTAGCAGGATTGGGGTTGTTTAGAACCATTTTCTTGCTAAGAGGGAGTGTTAAATTATAGAAAGAAAAAGCTTCATCTGACTTGTGCCTTTGTCAAATGGAGAAATTCAAATTTCCACTTCAACATGATGACTTGAGTTGCAGTTAGCAGGAGTGACATGGCCAAGTCATTTAGTTAAATCAATCAATTTGAGTTTGAGGGATAGAAGTAGTTTTCTGCATGAGTTAATTAAGAAAATATAGTGATCTAGTGGAGTTATAGTTAGCGAACTTAGTGATCTGAGCTCTAGTCCTAAATAGAGTCAGTAGGAGTTTAGTTGAGTATTTGTAACTGGTGTTAACTCACTGTTCTTTTAGTTAACTAGTCAATTTACTAAAAAATAACCCTAGTCATGCATTCATTTCGAATTGCCTAGTTGAGTGGAGGAAAAATGTATCATTTTAATTATCAATGTATACTATTGAGTGTACAGGTTTTGCATTGGAGTAGATGAGAAATTTCTCTAGGATTTGCACAAGGATATAGGACATTTCCCTATTTTTTAGGAGATAATTTCCTCAAGAATTGTGTAAGGAAATAGGATGAAGTTGGAGGCCTATTTTGGCTAAGTGTTGGTCAGAGAAGGAGATCGGTATTATAGTGCAGGTTGAGCTTCAATGCCATTGTAATTGATCATTGTATCATATTATATAATCCAAAAACAAAAAATGGGTTTTTCCCAGTTGGTTTCCCCAGGAAAAATATTGTGTTTATTGTGTTTGAAGGATTGCATTTGTTTCTATTGTATGTTTTCCTTTTCGTAGATTAAGTAGAGGAAATTTGTGTCTATTGTTTTCAGTCAGAATTCATTAGCAACTGCAAATTTCAAGCTATTTCTACATTAATCCCTATATTGTTGATCAACAAACTTCTAAGGGAATGTATGATGCCATCATTATATTGTATACTATTAACAACATCAACCAATCTACAAGTTTGAGAGGTCAACTTCGCAATGTCAAGATGACAGATAATGATACAATGGAATCATATTTGGTAAGCATATCTCAATTGAGAGATCAACTCAATGCCATTAATGAAGAAGTATCTTACAAAGAATTGGTAATTGTGGCTTTGTGTGGTTTTCCTAGATCTTGGGATCCTTTCACAACAAGCATTAGTGCAAGAGAAAATGCACCTTCATTTGATAAGATGTGGGCTGCCTGCATTGAAGAAGAGTCAAGACTCCATTCTAGAGGCCTGACTAAAGATCCAAGTGAAGAATATTTTGCAGCTCATTCTAAGAGTTTAAAAGAAAACCAATTTTTGGAAGATTTCAAAGAAGTTTTGGTAGAAGAACAAATACAAGACCTGCTCCAAGATTTTCTCCAAGAAGGGAACCTGCACCACAAACATGACCTCCTCCTCCCTCTCAATATAGAAGAGACATAAGAGATATGACAAATGTCCAATGTTATTGTTTCGAAGCTTATGGTCACTATCAAGATCATTGTTCTCAAAGAAATCAAAGGGATGTCTATCAAAGGAATGGAGATTGAAAGAGAAAAGGGAAACATCATTCCTCTCTTGCTGACCTTGATGAATCTTCTCATGATAGAAGGCCTAGAAAGAATGATTCTAATGATGGATACTCATTTTATTCTGAATCTTTTATAGGTGCCATTACAGGTCATAATGAAATATTGTTGGTGGACAGTGGTGCCTCTAGGCATGTCTCAGAATAGTGATCATCTCTTTGAATTGGTTGAAAACAAGATTAATCAAAGGGTTGAACTTGGGGATAATGTAAAATACAAAGTCAAAGGGATTGGTTCATCATCTTTCCAATTGGAATAAGGAGGTAATGTATCCATTAACAATATTTTATGTGTTCATGGTTTAAAGAAGAATTTGTTGTCTATCTCATCTCTTGAAGACAAAGGATATATAATTGATTTTGTTGATGGGAAAGTTCTAGTATGGAAGAAGAATTCCTCTATTGAATTTTCCAAGGTCATTGGTATGCGAATTGGAGGATTATATCCTTGGACATTCAATTTAAGCTTTGCTTCATAACACCAGTGACTATGTGAGCTATGGAATCAAAGGTACACTCATATTCACTATAAAGATGTTACTAGAATGAAATATTTTGTTAAAGATGTACTAGAAATCAAGGTTGATCATGCTGGTGTTTGCAAGGGATTTTCCCTTGGGAAAAGTGTGAAAATAAGACGCACTAGTAGTGATAGTAGATCTAAAGGAATCTTGGATCTTGTGCACTTTGATGTTTGTGGGCCTATTGGGTGGAAAATTGTATTATGTCTCTTTCATTGATGGTTATTCACGAAAAACATGGATTTATCTTTTGAAGTCCAAGGATCAAGTATTTGAGAAGTTTTGTGAATTCAAGGCACAAGTTGAAAATGCTACAAGAAGAAGAATCAAGACCTTGAGGTCTAATAATGGTGGATAATATGTATCCAAGGTATTTATTTCTATAGGGATGCTAGAATTAAGAGGGAGATGATAGTTCCCTAATATCTTCACCAAAATGGAACTATCGAAAGAAATAACATGACTATTATCCAAGCTTCCAAGGGCATTCTTCATGATCAAGAGCTGCCCATGTTTCTTTGGGGAGAAGCTACAAGAACTACTATTTATGTTCAAAATAGATGCCCTCATAGAATCTTGGACTACAAGACTCCTAAAGAAGTCTTCACAGGTGAGAGAGCAATTGTTGAACATTTAAGAATTTTTGGTTGTTCTATTTATGTTTATGTGCCTAAGGAGAAAAGGAAAAAATTGGAACCTTTCGGGAAGAAATGAACTTTTGTTGGCTAAAGTGAAGATTCAAATACCTTCAGGGTCTGTACCTGGACAATGTTATATTGAAACTTGTAGGGATATTATTTTTTATGAAGTTGCTGCTTTCTAGAAGTCCAAGGGTTCACACTTGGACTCTTATGATGAGATACAAGTGGCTCTAAATAATGTAGAATTGAATTCTAAAGAACATGAACCAATGGATCAAGATCCTCATGAAGAATCTGATGATCATGAACTTGTTAAATATCCAAGAGACACTATAGTTGAGACTAGAATGAGACCTACCTGGCTTGAAATAACATTGAAGGAAGTTGAACGACATCTTGTATCTCATGGGATCTTTAGGGAAAGCAAGAAGCTGAAAAGGTACTCTGGTTATACAAACTTGATGTGCAAGATCATTGAATTTGAGCCATCCACCTATGAAGAAGCATTTGTCGAACAAGTTTGGAAATATGCTATTATTGAATATCAATCTATATTGAAGAACAATGTTTGGGAAATTGTGCCAAGGCTTGAAGGAAATTTTGTTTTGTCTTCAAAGTGGATCTACAAAATTAAGCATGTTGTCGATGGAAGTGTTGAAAAGTACAAGGCTATATTTGTGCCTCGTGGATTCTCCCAGAAAGATGGACAGGACTATGAAGACATGTTTGCTCTTGTTTCCAGGTATGCTTCTATTAGATATGTCATTACTTTTGCTTCTATTGTAGGTTGGAAATTACATCAAATGAATGTCAAAATTGCTTTTCTAAATGGGGTTATTGAAGAGGAAGTCTTTATTGAAAAACCTCAAGGTTTTGAGGTCCATGATAGAGAAACACATGTTTGCAAATTGAAGAAAACCCTGTATGGGCTGAAGTAGGGTCCTCATGCATGGTACTCCCAAGTTGATGGTTATTTATTGAATCTTGGCTTTAAGAAGAGTAACGTTTATCCAAAATTGTATTTCAAAGCTGTTGAAGGAAAAACCTTGATGTTGTTGTTGTATGTAAATGATTTGTTGTTTACAAGAGCTGAAGTTTTGATTGTCCAGTGTAAGAGGGAGTTGGTTTCTGAATTTGAAATGAAGGATCTTGGTCTTATGTATTACTATTTTGGATTCGAAATTTGGCAAAATCCCGATGGAATATTTGTTGGCCAAGGAAAATACACTATTTGGATCCTTCAAATATTTGGAATGATGGACTGCAAGTCCATAGACACTCGTATGATGAAAATTTTGGAGATCCAAGACTGTGATTATGATTTGATTAATCACTTTATGTATCACAAACTAATTGTCTCATTGAACTATCTTGTGAATACTAGACATGATATTTGTTATGCTATGAACTTGTTGAGCCAATTCTTGGTTGAACCTTGACTTGTGCATTGGGTTGCAACGAAACATATCCTAAGATATTTGTGTGGTATCAATGAATATGGTTTGAGATATGCTTCTAATGGAAAATTGAAGCTTCATGGATTTAAAGAGAACTTCTAGATTATGTTTTGGTTTAGGATCTTCTATGATTTTTTGGTCTAATAGAAAGCAAAATTTTGTGGCTGAAGTCGAGTATATAGCTGCGTGTTCAATCTGTAGTGAAGCTGTGTGGCTTCGAAGATTGTTCGCTTGTTTGTCTGATCAAGTGCTAGAATCAACCATTATTTATTGTGATAATCAAAGATGTGTGAAACTTTATGAGAACTTGGTATTTCATGACAGGGAAGAGCATATTGAGATAAAGTATCATTATATTTAGAATATTGTCTAGAGGGGAGCTATGAGGATCTAGTATGTCCCTACTAATGAGTAGGTTGCTGATGTGTTGACAAAGCCATTATCTCACATGAAGTTTGCATATTTTAGAGAACAACTTGGAGTAATTGAGAACCCCTCTTTGAGAGAGAGGGATAACTGATTTTACAACATCATATGATGGACAATCTTCCTTAGGCTATGATCGAGAGATCTATGGATTGGTAAGGAATATTATCATTCCCTTAGGTCATCTGATCAGGAGGCCAATAAGTTTGGTCATGGAGTTTGTTTCTGTGGCATGGAGTGATCCCTTAGGTTTTTACCATGAGAAAAATCTGGTCGGGGACATTGGTTTTTGTAGTGCCGATTTAATTAATCCTAATTGACCAAGACTGCAACCATTTAATTGTCAACCCAGGGTAGGTCTGTTATTTCAATGGAGTTTGCACTATCTGTGTTGATACACCACAACCAAGAGCAAAAAAAAAAAAACAGTAAAGAATGTCACTGAATCAATTGCAAAAACTAAATCATTCATGCAGAAATTAAAACACTCTATAGAAATGAAATCACACTTCACAATTATTAGAGCAAAGGCCTGCCACACACTATACTGATAACTACACCAGCTGGTCAACTACCATACTGCTAATCAAATCTGTGTAATAACATAACATAATTCTGGAACTGAAGAAAATATATTCTACAAATTATATAGCGACAACAGAAAATCATACAAATAATAAAAGAGAGAAAAAATAATATACAACTACTCTATCGCTATAGTCCCTGCCAAAGAGGAGGGCCCTTCCTCCCTAGTAGGGGCATAAGAATGAACATGAGATTAGTTAAGGAGTCAACTTGGAAACAACAACAATGTCACCGCAATGTCTTTGATATTAAAAACAATTAAAAGTTACAATATCAAAATAACAGTGCTCTCTATGGCGTCCCCCATACATGAGGGATTAAGTTTATCTTATAGTTATTACATACCCAAAATCAGGAATAGATCAGTCATGAGAATCTGACGATTCTCATGATGATTATAAAATAGAAATCGTTATAACTAGTTCCTAAATAAAAATGATATTCAAATATATTGGTTAAGATCATAACTGTTTGGATCTGTCACTTTCTAAATAAAAAATTCATAACTTCCAATAGATGTTACGTGGAATAGTACTCATGAATTTTCCAGCTACAATGTAACAACATTCTGCGGTCAAATAATGGTTTGGGATGTAACAATAATCACTAGATAACAATGACCTTGTAAACGACACTCGAGGTGTAACAATGGTAACTTGTAACAACAACGCGGTGTAACAACAATTCCTATAACAACATCATGGTGTAACAACAAGATCTATAACAACACATAGAGTGTAACAACAATCTGTCCCATCTCGATTTTAGACCAATCAACACGGCTGTTCATTCCATAACCTCGTTCTCGCAAGCAAAGCCTAAAAGAGAGAAGAGGATCCAAAAGACTTCTCCGATGCTTACCCTATTTAGTCATAAAAAATAATATTGCATTGTTATATCTAGCAAACATGGAAAAATAACATGATAGAAAAATATGCTGTCCACAACAAGGAAAAAGGCGGTTAACATGTAAAGTTCTATTGGTCTAGAGGGGAAAATGATCAAAACTGGGGAAAAAAAGTATAGGAAATAGGTACAAAAACTACACCCAACATCTCCCCCCAACTGAAGCAATTGCATGTCCTCATGCAAAACCTCAATTTCTCTGGTTATACCTTTGATGCAATTCCATAAAATTATAAGCACCAACAATGTCTTCACTAACAGATTTGTATCCTTGAGTATCCATCAGTTGTAGTGGCCATGATTCTTCTTCATAGTCACACAAGTGCTAATACGACTGGTATTCCTCCACTGGTAGCCAAATCAAAGGATATTTGAATCTAAGTCCAATCTAGAAGGCCCTAGTGTTTGCACCACCTGGGCATATTCTAGTACTCGTGTAACAACAACCACAAAATTCCTGAACTCAAAAGGATCTTCTTCTTGTAATTCAACACTACAAGCTTCGGTGCTCTTAAGGTACCATGTTGGTGCTTGACTTTTCATTTGTGCATAAAGATTGAGGAAAAACCCCAAAATCCTTTTTCTATAAGTGGCTAACTATTCCCTGATCTCTGGGGTACTCAGGAACAACTTGAACTCACGTCTCAATTTAGAAACCTTTCCTAGTTCTTCTTTGATCCACAGGGCTTCTCTTTCTTCATTAGTCTCACCCGACTTCATGGAAAAATGCCATTCGATTTGATTCCTCATAAAATAAATGCAGGCTCACAACTGCAAATCCCCCAAATAAGAGAAAAAACTTGCCATCATCTTTGTATTGACATATTCACACATCATGTTATGCAAAAATAGCTCACAAAGTAAGCTTTGTTCATCGAAATCACAAGCACGAAAAATTTCAAGAAAAATGCTGGTAGAAGAACCCAAATAAAGTCTATTTTCAAATGTTGCTTTTAATTGAAATAAATAATAGAGTCCCCATAGGAACACTGGATATGATGGGGAAGGCCTCCTGCAGCCTAACAGGTTCAAGCCAAGCTCTCGAAGCTTCATCTTATCGTTTGGTAAGTCCAGAACCTGCCTCTGTAACAACTGTAGTTGTTCGACTTTCTTATTCATTTTCTCTTCCCATTCTCTCACCCATTATTCCTTTAACCATTTCTCTTAGAGTGAATTCATCATATTCTTATGTGCCTTGAGTGAGATTGTTCCCTCTTGCAGAGAGAGCACCTGCTACTTCCATTTTCATAATTTTGGTATTAACAACATTCTTTCAGAACACCATCCTTCATTAGGACCCAGTTTTTTCCCACATGCACTAACAATTGAAGGTGTAATAGCCTCCCAAGGGTGAAATTGCTCCATTTCAGTTGCTGGTTCTTGTGTAACAACGACATCATCAATGTGTTCTTATGTAACAACTTCTTTTTCTCCCTTGTTAGCTTTTGCTTCCACCACTGGTTCTCGTGTGACAACAATGTCATCCTTAGGTTCTTGTGTATCATTTTCCCCTTAGTTAGCTTCTGTTTCCACCACTGGTTCTTGTGTAACAATAGTGTCAACCACAAGTTCATGTATATCAACTTCTTTTTCCCCTTGGTTAGCTTCTGCTTCCACTGCTGGTTCTTGTGTAACAACAGTGTCATAAAGGGGTTCCTGTGTATCAGCTACCAAATTACTCTTTGTGGAATGCTCCATTTCAGCTGTTGGTTCTTGTGTAACAACAATGTCTTCAACGGGCTTTTGTGTGTCAACTTCCTAGGACTCAGTTTGTGTTTCCCTTGAAAAGGTGTCCATTGCACATACTCTATACCCTACCGCCACTAGCTCCTTAGCACAGGCGTGTACACAGAACTTGGAACATTTTCCTCCCTGGCCCAATCTACAGCCTCAACCAAAGTATCTAACCCCAAGGCCCTTGCTTCTACCTTATCCTCTGCTAACTACTTCCTTAACTTTTCATTTTCTCTTTCTAAACTTACAATTTTAAGTAGCAAGGATTGGGTCTCGTTCTTACCTGGTGAGGAAGGTTCCTCTGGCTAAGCCTTCTCTTCATCTTCCCACCTCGCTGGCTCCTTGTTCTTCTGAGACACGGATGGGGACTCTGGGTGCACAACTGTCTTCACGGCCACGACCATATGCATGATATTTTCTCACAGAAAATATGGGAGGTTTATCCTCTGTTGATGTCGAAGGTGATTTAACAATGGGAAGTGGTAATTGAATACAATTATTGCCCTTCGCTCACAGGTGATATACTTAATGAGGTAAAGGATGACATATGCCCATGGATGGGGAAGCGACAACCTGTCAATTCCTCTTCCTTTCTTCAGTGGCCATTCTTCCCCTTGGAGAAAATCCTCCTTCAAAGAGGGGTCATTGATTTTTCTATTAAACCACCTTTTTCCCTCTGTTGTTAATGCCATCACACAGGAAATTAACTCCTCTATAACTTCCAACTACAATCCCCTGACCTCCATTTGATTTCTCTTCAAATTCTTAGCGAATTCCATAAAAATTGCTCTGTTTGATCCCTCCAGCCTTTGGAAAAACTCAAACCAACCTGTGTGTTTAAAATTTTGGCATGCTTTGGGGAAGTTTTCCAATGCCTCTGTTGATCCTGGTTCATGTCGAATTTCTGCCCCACTCATTGCTACACATTTTCAACATTGTTCTCCTCTGTTCTCCTTCTTGAGACATTCTTAAGTGATCAACACAATGCTCATTTGTTCTAGCTCTAAAAACTGTTCTCCTCCACTTCTGTTTGAGAGTTATAAATGAGGATGCAACACTTCAGTAGTGGGTAAATGGTAGGGTGATGCAGTGAGGTTAAAGGCAGGTATTTCGAATCAGGGTCATACTGCGCAATATCATTTCCTTATTATTGCTAAGTTATGGAAGGTCTAGTCTGAGGTACAATTCCCTTTTTGGCATGATCAATAATTAAATTGACAATGATTATGAGATCATCCTACTTTGGTTTCAATTTAAATGCTCACAGGTCATGCAAAGGTCATGTCATGATGTAATTCGTCCTCCCCCTGGCTTACATGTGACAGTCGTCAAAAGGATATCACATTAAATTGCCATAATTAATAAATAAAATAGGATAATGATATTACCATTTCATGACGTACCTGGTGTGACGTGGAGAGAAGACATTGG
The DNA here is from genome assembly GCA_000404065.3 of Pinus taeda. Classification (NCBI taxonomy): domain Eukaryota; kingdom Viridiplantae; phylum Streptophyta; class Pinopsida; order Pinales; family Pinaceae; genus Pinus; species Pinus taeda. The sequence goes on from APFE031302572.1 coordinate 26,320, forward strand.
TGACGAGGTGTGCGAATTTCAATGGTCAAGGAAATTTCTCTTGAGTCATGGTGATGTCTGTTGTGTATCACAATAGATAATTTACTTAGATCATTTCTAGAAGTCATCGACTGTTTCTGCTGTAACAACCAAGATGATTGTTATGTATTATTGGTTTCCACAAAAGATAAAAAATAAATAACTAAAAAAAGTCATGTAACAACATTATTGTAAGATATGCTTGAACTAACAAATGCTGATTCAAAGTGTGTAACAACTGCCACAAAGTGATTTTCAACTATTACATAAATTTTCTGTCTGTGCCCAAAAGAGGTTTTCATAGCCATATTATTTTCATTATTTATTTTCTTAAATATATATATACTTTATCAGGTGTAATAGCCATTGACAGAGGTTGGTTTTCAGTGGTTACACTTATTAAAAAATTATAATTTTGGCAACACAGGGGGATTTTCCCCTGCTCCTATAATATGAAGGTCCGAATTCGTGACAATGTTAACAAATGAATCCATTGAAGAAGGTTTATCATATAACCGAAGATGGTGCCCATTTTCAAGTAATGGTGTCCTTTCACTATCAATGGCAACCAAATTTATAGTCCCATTGTCAAAGACTGCATCTACCTCATAGGGACCTAGCCATCTGGTGCAGAGCTTATCCTTGAAGTCCTTGAATCTTGAATCATATAAGAGAGCCGAATCTCCTTTTTGAAATTTCTTCTTTTTGATAAACTTGTCATGCCACTTAGCTCTCTACTGTTGGATAACCTCTGTTTACTGGATAGTAGCCAACCGTTTCTCCTCCAATTCATTAAGTTGGTTCAACCTTTGCTTTTGTGCTATAGCCAGATCCAAGTTTACTTGCAATATTATTCTGAATGTCTTGATTTCGAACTCAATAGGGAATAAGAGCTTTTTACCATACACAAGTTCGTATGGTGAGAATCTCATAGTATTCCTCCATGTAGTTCTATATTCCCACAACAGTTATGGAAGTTTAACAACCCAATTCCTTCAGTGACTAGCCACAGTCTTGGTAAGAATCCCCTCAATGACTTTGTTGGGGCTTTCCACTTGGCCATTTGCTTGTGGGTGATAAGATGTTGTGATTCTATGACGGATTTTATACTTCAACAAAATTTTGGATCATATGAGATGTAAATTGGGGCTCTCCATCTATCACTATCTCCCTGGGTATCTGAAAACTGACAAAGATGTCTTTAAACAAAAAGTCTGAAATATGTTGATTCATGGCTCTGGTTAGTGCTTTTTCCTCAACCCATTTTCTGACATAATCGGTGCAAAACAAAATGTAGGATCTCTATCTAGATGAAGGATTAATTGGTCCCACAAAATCCAAGGCCCATTTCTCAAATGATTCTAAGACTATTTGAGGTTGTAACAACATCTCATCTGATTTCAGTAGTTGGCCCATCGTTTGGAAACTATCACATCCTTTCATGAACTTCTTGGCATCCTGAAATATTGTTGGCTAATAATATCTTGTCGAAAGGACTTTGTATCAAGGTCACTTGTCTGCGAAGCTCCCTCCACAAGGTTCCTCATGACAAGCCTTAAGGATCTCAAAGATCTCATCTTCCCTAACACAACATTTGATCTGAAAATTTGGTCCAGTGTGTTAGAGATTCCCATCTATCCAAGTATAATTAGCACCCCGGTATAAGATTTTTCTCTTTTCCTTGGGGGAAAAGTATTGTGGAAGGTTCCTTGCAACAAGATAATTGGATATATCTACATACTATGGTGAGTAAGTAGAAATAGCAAAGAGATACTCATCAGGGAAAGAATCCTTAGTAGGAATGCAATTGTCATCAATAGTTAACCTAGAAATAAAATCAACTACTACATTATCTTGTCCAGGTTTATCTACAATTGTGATATCAAATTCTTGTAACAACAATAACCAATGTGTAATTATACCATTGGTGATTGGCTTATTCATTAAAAATTGAATGGAAAAGTGGTTAGTGTGTACAAATATTTGATATCTGGCAATATAATGTCGAAAATTATTGATGCATGCACTACTGCTAAGAATTCCTTCTCGGTCACTGTGTAATTGAGCTCAACTGGAGTCAAATTCTTGCTTATGTGATAAATAGCGTAAGGTTTCTTATCATCCATCTAGCCCAAAACAACACCTACAACAATATCCGATGCATATGTATATATGTGAAACGATAGTTCCCAATTAGGTCTACTTGAAATCGGAGTTGCTGATACACAACATTTCAGCTTCAAAAAGGCCTACTCACACTTTCTTGTCCACACAGATTCCACATCTTTCATAAGTAAGGAGAACAATGGTGATGCAAGTTTTAAAAAATTCTCTATAAACCTTCTGTAATACCTTGCATGTCCAAAGAAACTATGTAACTCTTTCTGCGTCTTGGGAGTTGGAATTCTCAGAATTACCTCTATTTTAGTAGGGTCTACCTTGATCCTGTTAGCATAAATGTAGTGTCCCAATGGTGAGCTCCAGTATTTCAGCAATGATGCTGCAACTCCTGGGACTCCCTTCCTTACTTTTATCAACCTGGTCGTTCGTAACAAACTTGGAAGCGGCGGTGCTGTATGCACAAGTACTAGCTCTTGCCACAACTGTCACTTGGTCAGCTGGCACAAGTTTGTTAGGGGCTTTAGCCAACTTCTATGAGCTCTTATAAGAATATTTCTAATTTATGGATGAAAGCTATCTCAAAGGAAGCTAATCTACTTGCGAAAAGAGATTGAAAAACTGAAGGAAAGCGCAAACCCTAGCAAACCCTAATTCTACCATCTAGTCCTACTGATGCAAAGATGAGAGTGAAAACTACTGAAAGAGATGCCATTACTTTTATGAAGGTGAAATACATGTTTTTAGACTACCTTTGTCCTGAGAAAACATCTTTTTGTATTTTTGATTAAGTTGTCAATTTTCTCATGCATGTGCTTGAACTCTGCTTTACTGTGCAGGGATGGATCAAGGAGGAGAAATGCTTGGAAAAGGTTGGAAAGGTTCAGAGAGGGTCTAAGGAGTCCCTAACACTCTTCCAAAGAGTTTCAAAAAGTTTGGCTATCAAGAAACCTCATTTGTGAGCTTCTACAGGAAGTCTGCAGGGGTTCTACAGGATGTTCGAGAATTTCTACAGGATGTTCAAAAATTTCTACAAGATGTTTGAAAATCAGTTTCTAGAGGATGGATTAGTGAGGGAAGGTGCATGGATGGATCTAGAGGTAGGATAGGGGTCTAAAGTGGCCTAAGGACTGGTGGATGGAGTGGTGAGGAGGTGTAGAAGGCTGACTTGGCTTGAAGAAGGCTAAGGCAATGATTGAGCAAGAAGGTAGGGTTACGTGGACAAAAGGGTAGATGGGAGACGAGGAACTTATATAGGAGATAGAACAGGTGGCTTAGATGATGCTTTGGATGGATGAAAGAGTGGAGGAGATGCCCTGCACGATGTACTTTGACCAAATCAACAAAGTCTTGCAAATGATCAAATCTTGAGCTAATCTAGTCTAACCATCAACAACATGAATGAACAACAACTTTATTTGGGAAGTAAACCATGTACATCAACTATGCAAAGAAACATTTCAGATGTCCAAACCCATAACTGATTTCTGCAAATGAAAGCAATATAGTAAGGATTTCATGGTCAAGCAAACTAGTGTTTTTGTTGGGGCAGAACTGTTTCCTCAATTCCAGCCCCTAATCCAATAAGGATGAGGTGAAACTGGGAGTGTGGTTGTCTCTTTTCTTTGAAGCTTTTTCTGTTATTACCCTACCAAAACACCTGAAGCAATGTCATTCATAAACAGTGATATATCCAAGCAACATAACTAAATTTTCCTAACAGAAATATGTTCAAATGCATCAAGGGAAACAATGATACGTAAAGGAAAAGTAACAGTACAGAAAGGAGGCCCTAGGCTCTCAGGTTGGGCCCAACCCTAAGAGCTATGTCTCCTATAAAAAACTCAGATTTGATAGGAAATTGAACTGCTTCTCATTACCAAAAAATAATCATAAGGGTGATGCCAAAAATGGCTACAAAAGAACAAAATAGGACTGGTAGCACTGAGGTGCAAAATACACAATAGTTTCAAAAGTCCCTTACGAAGGCTGAGGCCTCAAAATTTATACATCACGAGGGACCTAGTTGGCCTCCTCAATCTATGGAACTCGGCTGTCCAAACTGTGAGTTAGACAGTCCCTTCTAAAATATGCTTGGCTACCTTGTAGATTCGGTTTTGGTGGTCTTTGGAGCTTGGAGTTGGGGGTGAAGATCCTGAGGAAGGGTTATTTAATGCCATAGACAACCCCCCTACGAATCCTCACCTCAGGCTTGGCTGTCTTTTAGCCCATGATTGCTCGATTTTGCTCCAACATGTGTCAAAAAACCTGAAATAAGCACGTGTTAGCCACCTAGGAAGAGTGACTATACTTATTCGTACAAATGACATAAACATACTGAAAATAATGCATAAGATATGGAAAATGAAGGATTTGAACAAGGACTGAACAAGGATAATTAGGCCAAATGAGCCCAACAAGTTACCAATTTTGGGGCTCATCATCACCCCCCTGCTAAAAGGGTTGCTCATCCTCTGAGCAACTAGTCCAGCTCCTCGTCTTTCATTGCTTTAATCACCACTCTCACATCCCAAGCTTCTGAAGTAGTGTCCTCCACACTGTCATGGAATCCAGCCTTCCTTTCCACCTCTTCCCACTGCTTATGCTCCTCCTCTTCTGTTCCTCCCTCTAACAATCCCAACATCAAGGGTGGACTTAGATTGAGGCCTATCCAATTGGCTTGGAGGTTCTACATAGACTTCTTGTAGAGAGGTACCTGTGCCAAAGCCTCCCTCATCCGAGTTGGAGTATGATATTCTTAGATTTTGAGGTTATGGGACAATGTGTTCCACCTACAGGTGCAAGCATGAACAAAATTATCCCCTAATAATTGCTCCATATCCTCGAAGTGTGCTATGGCCTGGGCCTGACGATCCATGTACTCTAATAAAACCTGAGAGTTGGTTGCTAGGTGCTGGTGAGCGGATAGCAACGCTGTGGTGTCCCCTGGCTCTGCTCTAATCAACAGTGGTTCATGTAACTCCCGGTCCATGACATTCCCGACCTCAGCTGCTCTCTTCTCTTCGTGGTTTAACCATGAGGTCATTGCCATCAGCTGCATGTCCCCTACTACTGTGTTGGGGTCCCACGAAGTGATGTTTGGAAGGGCCAAGTTATGGAGGTAAAACTCTGAAAGCTTGGCGTTATCTTCTGATGAACTGGTGTTACATAAATCCATGAATTGTTGGGGGTTTTGGATGTGGGAGATACCCCTCTATGCCAACGTGTTGATTTGGGACTGCAACCACTGGTCCCTTAGGTACAGGTCATAGGATTTGGCCGGTTGCCTACATTGCAGAGCTTCCACTGCCCAACTGGCCATGCAGGCTAGTTGTGCCTCCTTTTCTTGCATTTGTTGCTTCAGGGATTGTATCTCCATATCTGCCTGCAATTCCCTTTCCTGTAGCTGCTGGTTAAGTTCCTCGAGATCAACTTGCATCTCTTCTTTTTGATGAGGCTCTGGTGAGGGATCCTTGGCTGCCATGTCCTCTCCTTTCCTCTATCCCTGCAGCTGGAGCTGTTGTCTGAGCAGCTCATTCTCTTCTCTTAACTTGGCTTGTTGGGAGCTTTCCACATGCCTTACTCTTGCCAACTCCCTTTGTGTTTCCTTGAGCCTTTCCTATAGAAGTCCTATATATGCTACCCCCTTGGATTTAGCGATCCTCATCCAAGTGTGGGTTTGTACTCTTTCTTCCTCTAGTGCTAGAAATAGTGGCACTGTGAACTTTTGAGGAATAATTCTGTCGGCCTCCAAAAAGTTATAATAAGAGCCCAAGTTGGGTTGGGGTCTTGGTTCCATGATAACATCAGCCTTCTCCTCCTTTTGTGGTGAGTTGGTTGCTCCCTCCTCCTCCTGCGGTGAGTTGGCTACTCTCTCCTCCATATGCTCAGTTTCTTTCAGCCTAGCCAAAGTTTCCTGTAGAATAGCCTCAGCATCCTGTAGAGAGGCTTCTAAGCCCAATTTCTCCATTCTGTCCTTCCATGAGGATGTTTTTGGGCTCCCCCGCTCATAAGTGATGGATGCCTTGGAGGGGGAATTATCCTTTGGTGTGGTAGGGGTATCCATGATGGTGATCGGTTCTTTTGATGGAGGCTGGGGTCTGCTAGTCTTAATCCTTACACTCCTTCTTGCTTTGAAATACAAAGGAGTCTCCCTCTTTCGTTTCTCTTTTGGCTTGGGAGAGGTACTTAGGGTGGCCAGCACAGCTGCCGCCTCCCTAGCTAGGATTTTGGCCGACTTCTCCTTCTGTTGTCCTTCTTTCGAACTTCCTGTAGAAAGTCCTGTAGTGGTTGCTTTCTGGCTTCCTGTAGAAGCCGTTTTCACCTTTCCTATAGAAATACTCTGCTGCTTTCCTGTAGAAGCCAAGGGCACTGTTTTAGCCTACTTGGCTGAGGGGAATTTTCTTTTTATCTTGGATGAGGTTGCCTTAGGGGTGCCCTTACTGACTTGGACTTCCTCAGTCCGTTCTGCCCTGCTCTGTAGTCTTTTCTCCCTCGGTGTCGGTGCAATTTCATCATCCCCTGTTTTGGCAGGTGTTCCTCTTTGTTCTTTCTTTAGTGTTTTTCTAGGGGTTTCTTGTTTTTTAACCTTCTTCTCTGCCTGAGTATGCTCCTTCTCCTCACTGCTAGAGAAAGTGATCTCCTCGGATAAGACTCGGATGTCATCATCCTTTGACATATTCTGGAAAATTTCCCAGGAGAGAGGGACAGTGAAAGTGTGGAGTGCATCTTCCACGAGGAGCTTAATAAGCCCATGATGGGCTAGTTGGTCTGGTGTCCCCTCTCTGAGTTTGGTGGTACACTCAGTCATGGACTAGAGAAGGAAATAAGGAATGCTCAATTTTTGCTCTGAGGGTAGGTCCATGTGGTGTCTGAGTTCTGTGAATAGTCGAAAATGATAGCCATATACGATGCTAAATCGCCCCTCACACGTAATATACTTCATAATTTGGAGGCTGACTTCACTCCAGAATGGTTGTAGGTTAGTCCTCCAAACTCCATTCTTGTCTTCTGAGAATTGTTCTTCTAGCAAGAAGAATTCGTTTTTAGCTTTCTGACCCAACTTCATCTCCTCCTTATCCCAGGGCACCCCCATTGGAAGATCAGTTACCCTGCTGATGAGATGTGGGGTGAGTCTAAGGGTCAGTCCTCTGAAGTTGACAACGGCCAATGTCTTTGACTTCGGCTTTAGGGACCGGAGGAATTCTTCTGTAATTTGGTCATCGTGACCTTGGAGCTTGTCACAAAATGACATCTAGTGTGCATGGGAAAAAAAGTCCACCACCTCAGGGGTTTCCCGTAATTTCTTGGAGTTCGAAGGTTCTTTCCGAATGAACCCTCTCGGCAGGGTAAAATTCTGTGTTTGCTCGCGTTTTCACGAAGACTCAGAATTATGGGTGGATTTCCTTCTCAGAGTGTAAAAAAGATATCTTTGGTCAATTACCCTGTGCTGAACTTGCCTGCTCACATATACAGAAGGAGAACTTCGGGATTTTTCACATGGAGCACAGAGCTACGTCTCCATTATACACACAGTCGTATAAAATTTACAATTTTTACCGGTGTTTCGACAATGTCTCAATTTCTACAGGAGGGATTTTTCATTCAAGCGTGGAGGAAATCTCGCATGCAGATCACGAAGACAATTTTGGCAGCGATATAAAAAAACTTCAGACAAAATTGCATTCACATTTCTCTACCCCTCACTATGTTAAATTCACCACCTTTGGAATTATTTGCATGGGAAAGTTAAATTCTGCCTACCTCATTGGAATTTGCCACCCTCGACGTGAACAGTCCGCGCTACTTCGGATGCTGTGTTTCCTGTATCGCAGCTTCCTGTAGAAATTGTTCTTGGCTTCTGGAGGAGGTTACGGTAGCGCAGGACCAGACTGAGCGGTAGCTAGATGTTTGAACAGATCGAAAACTTGGGCTAACAACTTGAAGAGGAGGAGGACGCGTATTTGGCTGCAAAACGGTTGTGAGCATAAATGACTGCAGTGCATCATAAGTATCAGTCGGCCGATTTCGAATTACTGCAGAATTCGTGGCACGGGGGTGAGCTGTCCCCATTGATCCGTTGGCCGACGTCATTGCTATCATTCCCCAGCGTGCCCCTAGCCGCCGAATTCTTTCCTTTGCATTTACCGCTTCCATTCCTATCATACCACCACTTCTCCCTGACTGGACACTTCCCACGTGTCAATTATCCAACTTTTTGGCATAACCGATCCAATTTGGATCCTATGAGGCCACTTGACTGGCTGTGGTGGCCAGTTGAATGTCAACCAGCCTTGTTCAATCCGTCCATTCTCACAGTCATGCATATTCAGAGTATAGCTTATATAATTTGATGAAATAAGGTTAGGCACTTACCTGTGCGGCCGTGGACATAGGTTTTTTCAGGTTTTGGGATGAGGGATGCTGGATTTGCATGCTGCTGCATCGTGCTCAGGTGTTGGAGCTCCTCTTCATTGGCTGCTCCTGACTATGAGCCTTTGAGACCCATTTCTCTGGTGGCGAATACTGCATGCACCGATTCTGAGAGCTGTTGGTGTCTTCATGGTAGGTGCTCCAGCTGGATCAGCTACTATAGGATTCCTGTCAGACATCCTGTAGCCGTTTCTCTTTCTGGGGTGCATGCCGAAATAATTGGAGTCACGTTCACAGGTGAAGGGTCTTGAGGTCACCTAGACAGGTGAAGTGCACAAGCCTCAGAAGGCCTTATTTTTTATTTTGAAAAAAACGAATTTTCTTATTTGAAAAATAGAGTTCTGGTATGCATGTGCAGATATGCTTGCCCAAATGAGAGTGATGGCGGTGAAAGGAGGTGAAAAAAGTGGAGGATGGAAGAAAAGGGTGGTTGCATGCCTCCTCAATGGACTTCAAGCTCCAAATCCTTCTCTGCAGTCGATTCTGGCCCGTCCAAAAGCTCTATAGGATGTTTCCTATAGAAATACATAACTTCCTGTAGAAAGTCCTGTAGCTTCCTGTAGAAGGCTGAACCATGACCCGATTGTGTCCAAACCTTGGAAAAAATGAGTGTTCGTGGTAGGTGTGTATGTGAGGATGCCTGGTACTTGTCCTTGAGTTGAGAGGCCTCCTTTGGTGTGCTGTGTTCCTGCAACCTACAACACTTTCAGAGATCAGCTTGTCTTTTTTCCCTTTTTTTTTATTTTAAGAGACAGCAGGGGCGCCTCAATGAGGTTTTCATCCCTACCATCTGCCTTGGGTGCCTCGAAAATGTTTTCACCCAAGGATCTTTTTATTCCCATTTTTTTAGAGAGACAACAGGAGCTCCTCAATGAGGTTTTCACTCCTACCATCTGCCTTGGGTGCCTCAAAGAGGTTTTCACCCAAGGATCTTTTTATTGCATTTTTCTTTTTGGATATATAATGATGCTCAGGGTGTGCCCAAAATAGAGGCATAACCCTTCCCTATGACCAGCACTGATTTTTCCACAGTTTTGATGAACTCTTGCCTCAAAAGAGGTTTCCTGTAGATCTTTAGTCGATGCCCATTGACGAGCATGGGGATGGCTTCTTCATCAATAGTCCGGATAAGGACAGAACCATTGTCATTACACTTTTCCACTGCTTATGGTCCTAGCCACCTCGTTCTTAGATTCCCCTTGAAATCCTTATGTCTGGAATCATACAGCAGCGCCCAATCTCTCGCCTAGAATTTTTTTTCATTGAGGTGCCGGTCATGCCATACCTTCCTCTGAAGTTGAGTCACTTCTGAGTGGAGGAGGGCCTACATTCAAAGTTCGTCTAACCCATTCAACTGCATTAACCTTTCTTTTTGAGCATGGCTGAGATCTAGGTCCAGCTGAGCTGCCATCCTCAATGTGTTGTATTCAAACTCGATTGACAACAATGCTCTCTTCCCATAGACCATCTCATAGGGTGTGAAACTGGTTGTGGTCTTCCAAGTGGTGTTGTAGGCCCAAGTGGCCTCAACTAGGCGATCTGCCCAATCCCTTCTGCTACTGCTCACGACACCTATAAAAGTCAAGAATCACCCTCTAGGATGTCTCTATTTGGTGACTTCCACTTGCCCATTCGCTTGAGGATGATATGGGGTGGAAGTTCGATGCTTGATTGCCTTGGTTTCTACCCACTTTGTCAGATAATCTGTGCACACAATGATGTAAGACTTTTGCCTTGAAGGAGGGTTGATAGGACCCAAAAAATCCATACCCCAATTCTCAAATGGCTCAAGAGTCACCTGAAGTTGGAGAGGAATTTCGTCCCTTGGGGTCGGTTTCCCCATCCTTTGGCATCAGTCACATTGGATGATATATCTTCTGACATCTTGATGAAGAGTGGGCTAGCAGTAGTCTGCCTGTAGAATTTTGAAGGTAGTCCTCTTGGCTGCAAAATTTCCTCCACAAGGCCCATCCTGACAAGTTAGGAGGATGTCAAAGACTTCCTCCTCCCTTACACAATGCCTTAAGATGTGATCAGGGCCAAGTTTGAACAAGTTGCCCCCGATCCAAGTGAATGAGGCACTTTTCCTCACGATTCTGCTCTTCTCCTTTGAGGATAAATGCAGAGGGAACTGTGTGGAGACCAGATAGTTGGCTATATCAGGAAACCACGGGGAGAGTACTGAGATAGAAAACAAATGCTCATATGGCATCTGGTCATCCACTGTTTCTTCTTCACCTGTAGGCAAATCCAATCTAGACAAAAAGTCAGCAACAACATTTTCTTTACCTGGTTTGTCAACGATGGTCAAATCAAACTGCTGCAACAACAATAACCATCTAATAATACGAGCATTCACATCAGGCTTATTCATTAAATATTGGATTGCGGCATGGTTAGTATGTACAAATGTTTGATAGCTAGTGATGTAGTGTCGGAACTTGTTCAGGGAATGGACCACAGCCAGGAACCCTTTCTCAGTTATCGTATAATTCATTTCCGCCTTAGATAAGTTTTTGTTAACAAAGTATATAGCATATGGGAGTTTTTCTTTAAGTTGTCCTTAGGCTGCCCCAATGGCTTTGTTCAAGGCATCATTGTGGATGTGGAAGGGTAGGGCCCAGTTTGGGCCTCTCAGAATTGGAGCAGACACCAACTTATCCTTCAATTCATTCAGAGCCTTCTGGCAGTCATCCGACCATTTAAACTCAACATCTTTTGCTAAGAGGCCAAACAATGGCGAGGCTAGCTTACTAAATTCTTTAATGAATATTCAGTAATATCCCGCTAAGCCTAGGAAACTTTGAACATCTCTCACCTTCTGAGGAGGTGGGACCCTTTTGATGATAGCAACTTTACTGGGATCCACCTGTAACCCCTGGCGAGAAATGGTATGTCCTAACACGGTCCCTTCAGTCATCAAGAACTCACATTTCTCAAGACCGAGGGACAGGTTCATCTCAATGCACTTGCTCAAAACTTTTCCCAAGTTGGATAAGGCTTCCTGGAAGCTAGACCCGTAAGGAGTAAAGTCATCCATATAGATTTCTACCGAATCATGGACCAACTCGGCAAAGATGCTTAATACAACTCTCTGGAAAGTGGCAGGGGCATTACATAGCCCAAAGGGAAGGACGTGGTAGGCAAAGGTACTCCATGGACAAGTGAAAGTGGTCTTATCTTGGTCCTCCAGGCTGATTTGGATTTGATTATACCCGCTGAACCCATCTAGGAAAGAGAAAAACCTCTTCCCTGCCAGACCATCCAACACTTGATCTATGAAAGGTAAAAGGAAGTGTTCTTTCTTGGTGGCTTTGTTCAATTCTCTGTAGTCCACACAGATTCTCCATTTCCCATTTTTCTTGGGCACCAACACCAGAGGGGAAACCCATTCGCTATCTGAGATGGGGTAGATGAATCCCGCATCCAAAAATTTTTGCACTTCTTATTTAACAATGTCCTTGAGGGCTGGATTCATTCTCCTCTGAGGTTGCCTGACTGGTTTACACTCCTCCTTGATGTAGATATGATGAGTACAGACTGAGGGATGGATTCCCTTCATTTCCTTGTAGCTCCAAGCAAAGGCCCCCAAATGGCGGGTCAAGAGGCTACATAGATCCTTTTCCTAAGAGGGAGAGAGAGAGGAGCTTATCTTCAAAGTCTTCTCAGGGCCAAACTCCACATTCTTAACTCTGGTGGTGGTCGGATTAGTGGCACCTAGGTCCACTAAAGCATTGGCCTGGGTATCTTCCACCAATTCTTCCAAGGATAGCGCACTAGGGGGAGGATTTTGGATTAAGTTTTCAATAAAATCATCCTCGGTTGGAGGACCTCCCTTGCTGGCCTCTACAGTGCATAATGGTGCAAAGTAGACCTCATCCTCTTCTTCTTCTTCCAACCAAAGGGGTAAGTCATGTTCTAGCAGAGGTTGGATAGGAGGGTATAGGACCAGCTGTTTGGACATAGGCCCATTTTTTATGGTCATGCTTCCGGCTTGACAGTTGATGTAAGCATCTGCAGTAGCCAACCAAGGCCTTCCCAAAATGAGGGGATATCCCGTGAGTTTTTCCTTAGGCTGGAGGACCAAAAAGTCCGCAGGGTATTCCCAGGAGTCAACAGAGCCCAAGACATCCTCCACAATCCCTTCGAGAGTCACGGTGGAGCGGTCTGCCAGTTGCAGCACTGTCGAGGTCTTCCTTAGGGAACTCTGAAGATTGAGCTTAAGCATGGTGTCCCTGGTAATCACATTGATGGCAGCCCCTAGATCAATCAGAGTGTGGGGTATAATGGTGCCATTGATGTGGACATCAACTACAGGACTCCCATGGTCCAAATACTTCGGACAGATTACTTGCCCCAACATGGGATCAGACAATTGTCCTATGACATTGATGGTCGAGGCATCTTTCTTTCGCGTGCCTGGGTGCCTGAAACACTTCTCCTTAATCAATTTGTTGTATATCGGTACATCTTTTATGGCCTGGAGAAGTGGAATTTTCACACGCAACTGCTTGAGTTCTCCCAGAAGCTCATCCTCTTCTGGGTTGGGTTGTGTGGTTACTATGAGTCGCTCAGGAAAGGGTGGAATGGCTTGGGGTTCACTTTCCTATTTCTCTTCCTCCTTCTCTAGGGGAGGAGGTTGGCGTTCTGGAAGGACCTTCCCAGATCGCAGGTTGATCTCCTGGATCTCCACAACATAGGTAGGGCATGTTGTCTCCCCAGTATATATCTGTTGGGCCTGTCTGTTGTTGGGGTTCGAGTTCGGTTGAGTAGGCATCTGGGGTTCTCTTGGAGGAGCAGGAGGTAATGGTTGTGGTTGAGTTGGTGGTGGAGGCAAAATGGTAGGAGGAGTGTTGTATTGGGGCCTCCACCCCGGTTGAGGTGCATTCCACTGAGGTTGCGGTTGGGCATGAGAGTGAAACGAGTGAGAAGGAGGTTGAGCGTGGTATGGAGATGGATAAGACTAGGGAGGAGGCGCGGACCAGGAAGGATGAGCAGGGGGACCCCAAGAAGGCATATGAGCAGATTGGCTGGGGTGATAATAAGCTTGGGATGACCCTTGCATTCCCTGCTGATAAGGTCTGGGTCCATGAGGCCTCCTTTGGTTGAGGAAGTAGAGAGGTTCAGTAGCCACCTTGGTCCCTAGGTACATGGCTTTAAATCCAGGCAAGGTAGGGCATTGGTTGGTAGGATGGTCTTCCTCACAAACGAAACATACCTCTACTGAGTGTAATGGGCACTCATTCTTGGGATGCTTCCTCGTGCATCTAGGACAAAAAATGGCCAAAGCCCTCTCAGCTTCTTCTTTCTTTTTCTGATTCAGAAGGTATCGAGTTGCATGGGAATAATCTGTCTCATTTTGCTCCTAAGGTCTTCCATCTGGTTAGCAAACTCATGCTTGGAGAAAGAGGTACTAGCTGAGAGATGATTCCCCCTACCTCTCTTCTAGGCCGCCCTAGAATGGTTTCTAAACACGGTCTTTATGTCCTCATAAGGTAGTTGGTAGATGTCTCCTCCAGCTAGTAGGTTAAGGGTGTCAAGAAGGTCTTCAGGGACTCCTCGGAGCAGAACCAACTTCAGAGATTCCGGATCAAGTGTGCACCTGGCCCATTTATAATTGAGTTGGAACCTCTCCTCATAGTCTTCCAAAGATTCATCGCTGCCCATGGTCATCCGAAATATTTCTCCCTTAGCTTCCTTGGACCTACAGTAGTCTCTGTACTTGGCGTGATACTGTTTCCAGGTAACCCCATGAACCAGCGTAATGTTGCATCCTTGAGGGTAGAGGGAAAGATTTTCAGCTTTTGCTCATCCTCAGCATAGTCATAAGTTTGACAAAGGACAACAAACTAAAACAGGAAGGTATCAGGGTCCTCAGTAGTCATACCATGGAAATGAGGTAGAGCAAAGGGACTTATGTTTTTCATTTTCATGTCTCCATTGATCTCTCGGATGGGAAAGGCACCCTCTATTCTTTCGTCTTCTCTTCTACCGTTTCGGTTTTCAGCCATGGCTTCAGATGGAGTGTTCCCTAACTCTTCTTCTGCTATAGGATCTTTGTATATCTCAGGAGGTTCACCTATAGGCTCTTCTGGCTCACTGTCACCAGAGAAGAGAGAAGGTTGAATCAGTGATGTGGTGGGGGTGTTGGGGTGTTGGGTAAGAATTTGTCGGTTTTATCTCTGTTCCTATGAGGCATGAAATGGAAAGACTTTTATTTCTTGCTTTTGTGTTTTTTTTCTCTCTGCTGGTACCTGCAAAACTAAAATAGATTGAATTGCAACTAACTATCTTGCTGAGATGAAAATGCGGGATTGAAATGAAAGCAAGAAAGGACTAATCTATTTTGCTCAAATGAAATTAGAGGAATGGAATGTTAAGCTACGCTTGCAGAATTGAAATTCTAATCTACGCTTGTAGAATTGAAATGCTAATCTATGAAAGCAGGAAATGTCTACTTTTACTTTTGCGGAAAGGAAATTGTAAAATGGAAATGAAATAAACTACTTAGCAGAAGGTTGTAGTAGAAAATAGAAGAAAAGAAACAATCACCAATACTCTGACGCTTCCCCAGCAATGGCGCCAAAAAGATGGTGGGCTCCAGTATTGCGGCAATAATGCTGCAACTCCTGGGACTCCCTTCTTTACTTTTATCAACCCGGTTGTTCGTAACAAACTTGGAAGCGATGGTGCTGTATGCACAAGTACTAGCTCTTGTCGCAGCCTTCACTTGGTCAGCTGGCACAAGTCCGCTAGGGGCTTTAGCCAACTTCTATGAGCTCTTAGAAGAAGCTTCTAATTGATGGATGAAAGCTAACTCAAAGGAAGCTAATCTACTTGCGAAAAAAGATTGAAAAACTGAAGGAAAGTGCAAACCCTAATTCTACCAGCTAGTCCTACTGATGCAAAGATAAGAGTGCAAACTACTGAAAGAGATGCCATTACTTCTATGAAGGTAAAATACATGTGTTTAGACTACCTTTGTCCTAAGAAAGCATCTTTTTGTATTTTTGATTAAGTTGTCAATTTTCTCATGCATATGCTTGAACTGTGCTTTACTGTGCAGGGATGGATCAAGGAAGAGAAATGCTTGGAAAAGATGGAAAAGTTCAGATAGGGTCTAAGGAGTCCCTAACACTCTTTCAGAGAGTTTCACAAAGTTTGTCTATCAAGCGGACTCATTTTTGAGCTTCTACAGGAAATCTGTAGGGGTTCTACAGGATGTTTCAGAATTTCTACAAGATGTTTTGAAATCGGTTTTTAGAGGATGGATGAGTGAGGGAAGGTGCATGGATGGATATGGAGGTAGGATAGGGGTCTAAAATGGCCTAAGGACAGGTGGATGGAGCGGTGAAGAGGTGTAGAAGGCTAACTTGGCTTGAAGAAGGCTAAGGCAATGATGAGCAAGAAGGTAGGGTTACGTGGACAAAAGGACAGATGGGAGACGAGAAACTTAGCTAGGAGATAGAACAGGTGGCTCAGATGATGCTTTGGGTGGATGAATGAATGGAGGAGATGCCCTGCACGATGTACCTCGATCAAATCAACAAAGGCTTGCAAATGATCAAATCTTGAGCTAATCTAGTCTAACCATCAACAACATAAATGAACAGCAGCTTTATTTGGGAAGAAAACCTTGTACATCAAGTATGCAAAGAAACATTTCAGATGTCCAAACCCATGACTAATCTCTACTAATGAAAACAGTACACTAAGGTTTGCATGGTCAAGCAAACTAGTGTTTTTGTTGAGGCAGCACTGTTTCCTCAATTCCAACCCCTAATCCAATAAGGATGAGGTGAAACCGGGAGTGTGGTTGTCCCTTTTCTTGGAGGTTTTTCTGTTATTATCCTACCAAAGCACCTTAAGCAATTTCATTCATAAACAGTGATCTATTCGAGCAACATAACTAAATCTACATAATAGAAATACGTTCAAATGCATAAACAAAAATAATGATACGTAAAGGAAAAGTAACAGTACAGAAAGGAGGCCCTAGGCTCTCAGGTTGGGCCAAACCCTGAGAGCTATGGCTCCTATGAAAAACTTAGATTTGATAGGAAACCAAACTGCTTCTCATTATCCAAAAATAATCATAAGAGTGATGCCAAAAATGGCTACAAAAGAACAAAATAGGACTGGTAGCACTGAGGTGCAAAATACACAATAGCTTAAAAAATCCCTTACGATGGCTGAGGCCTCAACATTTATACATCACGAGGGACCTAGTTGGCCTCCTCAATTTGTGGAACTCGGTTGTCCAAACTGTGAGTTAGACAGTCCCTTCTAAATTCTGCTTGGCTGCCTTCTAAATTCGGTTTTGGTGGTCTTTGGAGCTCGGAGTTGGGGGTGAAGATCTCGAGGAATGGTTATTTAATGCCATAGACAAACCCCCTACGAATCCTCACCTCAGACTTGGCTATCTTATAGCCCATGATTGCTCGATTTTGCTCCAATATGTGTCAAAAAACCTGAAATAAGCACGTGTTAGCCACCTAGGAAAAGTGACTTCCCTTATTCATACAAATGACATAAACATACTAAAAATAATGCATAAACTATGGAAAATGAAGGATTTGAACAAGTACTGAACAAGGATAATTAGGCCAAATGAGCCCAATCGAGTTACCAATTTTGGGGCTCATCAGTAGGCTACAAGATTTTGAAAAAATCTCTTTATTCTTAATGAGGCTACCTTTCCCAGTCTAAATAGTTTTGATGTATTCAAAATCTTGTTGTTGTTGAAGAGCATGAAAAAATATTTTGGTGCATTTATCCTTTTCCTTCAGTCCTATGGAGTTTGGCCCTAATCTGTACACCTTTGGTTTTTGTACCCTTAGCATTTCCCAGGACATGCCTGGCTCATGGAGCTTGTTTTTCATTTCAAGATTAAATGGGTTTTCTTTCAAAGCCAATCCAATTAAGGGTAGTTTTTCATTTTATTGCTTTCCTTAGAATTTCCTAATCCTGGCTATATGGCAATTAGTTTTTCCCACCATACCATCTGTGGACCTCTTGTGCCTACTAAATTCCAGTGGGAGGATTGGCATTGTTTCTTTTGATGATTCAAACATTTTATTATTCGATGGGTCTCTGAAAAACACTTTTTGTCTACTTTTGGGAGATTATCTCTTTGGGGTGATGCTACATGCCTCTATTGAGTGACACTTTGAGTTTGTTGATCTACAAGATTGTTAGGTATTTTTGTTTTTGTTGGAAAATCAGAGGGGTAACCTCTGCAATGCTTATGTTGGGACTTAGTATTCTCATCATTATTATTATTTTTCTTTTAAACTTCTATCCAACCTCCATTGTGAGTGTTTATATAGGAGGGGTAGGGGTAGGGGTAGGCTTAGCTTTCCCGAGGTTTTATTTTTATTAACAAACAACTCTTGATGTAATGATTCCTATCATAGGGCTTAAATAACACATTTGACATATTCAAATAGACAACTTTATAAATCATAAACTTAGAGACACATTTCAAAATTTCATCTCTAAACTCTCTTGACAAGTTAATTTTAATTCATGCCTTAACCCATAGCCTAGTTCAATATGACTTAACAACTTTAGAGAAAATAATATTACCCAACTTTGTGGTCAATCATGGAAGTAAATTCCATAGGTGCACCGAAATTTTTGGGAATTCAATCCAGATAAGATCCATAAAGTACACATGTAGTCAGTAGAAAAAATCAACTTCCTAGTGCATTGACAAACCACTTGGCTACTATAGAACCTATAGAACAAAGTCCTCGAAACAATATGATTGATTTACGAGGAAGCCTTAATAAAGGAAGAAGTCCTTTCTAACAAATTGTTGTAGGTTCCAAACTTCTAGCCATAATCAAGTACAACTAAAAGTGGGATCCATCCATCAATATAAGCAATGAAAATTAGATTCTTAATATCACACATTACATGCTTCTCTTCCTCTTTTATTATAGTTGGAAATCAATTTCACTTCAATGATAGTGGAACATTCAAAAGACATTATGATTTTCCATTATGAAAATGCCTAAAGGAGCTCAACGAAAAACCAAGGGGGTGAAAATTGAGTTGTTGGAAGTACAGACACAATTAATAGATTTATATAGATTCATGCAACAATAAATGTTAACTAAGTTAACCTTGAGATCTGGACATTCCCTTGATCTTCCTGGAGACCTTCCCAACATAATCTAGTTTAAATGAATAGGCCGTAAACAAAGGTTACAAGATTCTGATTCCCCATTTTTTTATATAGTTATGTTAGATGAAACACTCCATTCTTTCTAAAAGAATTTCTATTACATGTTTGAACTCTTAAATTATTTCTTGCCTACATTAAGAGTTGTAGAAAGAAATCATGGGAAAATGGAAAGAGATCAAAATTTTCAAATTGAAGTTTCATTTTTCTTGTTTGTGAAGAAGACAATGATTCAAAGAAATCACAGAGGAAACATCATCTAGAATAGTATGGTTGTAGCAAATTTTTCTTATTTTGAGCACTATTTTATATTTTATATTCTTTCCACATAGATGGAATTGTTGCTTAAAATTACTTGGAAATATGATTACACAATTGGTTTAAAATTATTATAAATATGATCATGTCCTTGTTCTTGAGCAATTACATGAGTCTAGATAATATAAGCTAATATAATTTTATTAGCATTCAACAAATGACTGCAAAAGGAGTTCAATAGGATTAAGAAGTACAACGATGTTGATACAAAATAGGAGTGGCAGAACCACTCCTATAAAAGCAGGAGAAAAAAAAATGTAATGATTTAATGTGTAAGAACTAAGGTCTAAGATGTAAGAACAAAGATAAAGAGAAAACCATCCAAAGAGGGGGCTCCGCAAACAAATATAACTATGTGTGTACTATTAAGAGCTAAAACTTGAGGGATACTTTCATGTACAAGGGTACAAGGAAAAGAACATCATGAATTATTGGAGCTATTATCTAGGATTGTGGAGAAAGATTGAGAAGGATGTTCCTCTTCGAAGTCAATAATCATTTTATGTGCATCTCTACTATCTTAACATCTAAGGTTGTAGAGAAGAATTCATAAATAGATGGATGAATGGATGAACTAGTTTTGAAATGTGTTGTTGCCTGGAAGAGGAATATCACTAATGGTGTCTAGAGGAACTTGAATGCTCGTTGGTATGATGTGAACTATCTCAAGCTCTAAGATGACATTTCTATAGGGCCCCTAAGAGGATTCAGGTAACTCATTTTAGAAGTTTTGATAGGGTTTAATGTATATTTATAAGTTCAAACAAAGGATAAATTACTTTAGTTTTTGAGTGGGATTTAAAAATATTGCAAAATTAAAAATATTCTTTAATTTGTTGGGTTATCTTTGAGTTTTTCATTTTTTATTTTCTGGAAATGTCTTTTCACTTTTTACATTGTAGTGATTTAGTTTATGCAATGTTGGTGCTTCATGTACACAGACAATAGTGGTAATAGTTGATAGTACATTGAAAAATGTGGTATTAGTTGGTCCATTATATATGAAATTAGGTTTGTTGGGCATTACTCACTTTGTATGTTTCTCATGTTAAGCTTCTATTTCACACTTTCTATAACTGTGCATTTCCATATGTTTATTATAGCCTTAGAAAAATATAAATCTAATTAGAAGAAAACCTTTGGCTCACAATATGCATGATTAATGTTGCAAGGGTATATAAATGTTGGTGTTGCAGTGAAAAAACCAAAGGCAAAATATGATTTTGAGCCAAAACTGAAGCTTTCAAAAGAGAGTTTGCATATGGAAAATTGCAGAGATAAAGTGGTTGATGCAGAAGAGCAGGCTTCTATCATTCCTCGTCAGATTAAGGTTTCCGAGGAAAACCTTTCACATTTGCAGAATCAAATTAACGTAGAAGGTGAAAATCAAACAATGTTTCTTAATGTGGAATATGTGAAGAGAAACAAACTTGCAAAGAATTGTTTTGGCTCAACAAAATTAGATAAAAAAATATTCAAAAGAATGTGGTATTGTTCTTATGGAAATAAATGAAACCCCTTTTAGTTGCACCAAATAGAACAGAGAATTTAACTATAGAGGGTGTAAGAAGCTCTGTTGTGAAAAATGAGGTGGCCATTGAATCTACTGTTTCCCACAAATATGATAAGGAGCTAGGAATAAGGGACACTTCTAGCTCTGGTGGGACTGAAAAGTAAATTTTTTAAGGAAAGGATCATCGAGAAAAATTCTAGTCAAAGTTCATTATGCTTTGCACTAGATAAAATATTCTTATGGAAAAGATGAGTTTAGTGATATTGAGAGTGAAAAAGTTTTGCATAATCTTCATAAACGTGATTTGCAAATGGACTTACAAACTAATAAACAAGAATAAAAGTTAAATGAAATATTAGAGGCCAATGATGCAAATTCTCTTTCAGAAAGTTGGAAAAGGATAATTGTTATTGGTGCAGGGTCTTCTCGACTAGCAGCTACTAGGCATTTGTAGTGTTTAAATTGTCATGTAATTAGTTTGGAATCACGAGATAGGGTAGTTAGAAGAGTTTATACATATCGTTCAACACTTTAAGTGTCGGTGGATCTACGTGCTAGCATTATTACTCATGTTGAGGCAGATGTGGCAACAGAAACAAGACCATATCCATCCGCATTTCTTTGTACGCATCTTGGCCTGGATTTGACAGTGCTAAATAATGACTAACATCTATGTGATTCTATGAATGGATTATTATTTTATTTTTTTTGTCAAATGCCATTTGAGTAGAAAGGGTGAAACTCCTTAATTACATCTATTCATCAAATTCATGCATGACGTGTAGATGGGCTTATCTATGCCAACCCTAATAACATACGGGTCATTATTAACATTGCCTCTACATTATCATTGAATCGGTGTTATTACATTAACTTAACTTCATACCTAGGAAAGACTTGGGAAGCCACATTTTCATGGGAATATATCTGCTAGGTTTTGAACCTAGGTCATCCTCATGACAAGCACCCCACAACTTGCCACTAAAACATAGCCCAATGGATGAGGTTTTTCATATTTCTTTTAATGAAAAGTGCACCTATATTTTCAGCGGGACCCATGGCTAGATTATATGTCTCTTCTTAATAGGACTTATCTGATGGATCTTAGTCATACTTAGCCTAATGCCTACTTAGATGTTAGAATAGTCTCATTCCATTGTCATTTTGTGAGATTTGAATTAATGACCTTATGCATATTTGATTTGCCTCTATACAAAACCTTTTTTGGATCATTTATATTTGCCTCTTTATCCATGAGTATATTAAATCAAAATAGCCTTATTAGAGTAACTTAAAAAGGTTGAATAAAAATTCCTAAAGTGACTAGTGAGATGCTAAGTATTTAACACAACATAAATTTTATACCTAGATTGGACAAGATTATACCATGATTTAAACATGGTTTGGTTTTCTCTTCAATCTCCTTTGAGAATAACCATTACATTTGATGCTTTGTCTCCTCAGTACAAGCCAAAAGGGGGGTTTTACTGTAGAACAAAAATAGGCCTATTTTTGTTCACTATGAGGAGGACATGCCATTGCTTGGGTCATAGAACAAGGATGAACGTTCTCACAGAGAACAAGTTTTACTTCTTTTGAAACTTCAATTATTATTATTATTATTATTTGTTCTACATATATATCATTTAATTTGGGGGTTCCACATCGATTTTATCATGCTTGTTTCACAACCTTGTCAGTAATTCACAGTGGTGTGGTTGGGGTGCAGGTTGCAGAATATATGGGAGAGGAAAAATTTGGCACGGAATTGGAAAATTCATATTTTTTTATCATTCTTGCTAGTGTGGCTCAAAAACCTAGCATGACCCGCTTGATCACTTCAACATCAATGCACGGATTGTTAAATCTCTTTGTTCTGCAATAGAAAACTAATACTCATAGGTAATTTGTTGTATTTCATAGGAATAAATAGGGCGTGCATAGTAAGTTGCTTTGAAAAGGCTTTTTATGTTTGAGATCTATAGAGATGACAATATATACAAATACATATTTGAAAGAATCTTTAACCAAGTTTTTGATGTAGATTTACAAGTTTCTCTTGTATGTAATCATTTCTACTAGAGACGTTAAGGAATACTTAAGACTTATTTGAGTCAAACAAATAGGTGATTGACTCATTATTCTTTCTTCCATGAATAATTATTTTTTGGAAGTATTTCAGTTGGTAAATTTTCGCCCAAATTGGACATGAAATAGAAAATTTCCTTATACCACACTAGAAGGGATATATTTAAAGGATAGTCAAGATTTTTTTGATCAATTATTTTGTTGTTATATCATTTCCATCTACCTAATAGCTATAAGTATTTATTTTTGACAAAGCCTTTTTGACCCAACTATTTTTGGCATTCAATGTCTAAAGATTGTGTACATGTTCTTGTAAAGATCAACTACATTTTTTCCTGCCTATTTTTCTTGTATTTTTTAACTTGGTAATAATCTATCTGTGCCTAACATAATTAGAGTATTCCTTATATTTTCATGCTACTATTTCTTCCAGCCAATGAATACTTGTATTCCTTCTATTCACTTTCTTTTGTTGTGCTTTGGTTTTTGTTTTTCTCTATTTGCATAGATCTTGTCTTATTTTGTTCATGTTGTTTTTTCTCCTCAAATAATGATGTCAATATAGATTTCTTTTCTTCTGTGTAATCAATTATACTGTAGAGGTTAAATACACTTTGATACTTCATCCATTAACATCCCATATGAAATTTTACAAGTATAACCAAATAGGTGAATAAATTGTTAGTATTTATTTCGTGATTTTTTTTGTTTGGAAATATTGTAGTTAGTGGATTCTTGCCCAAATTGGAACCAGAGCTTTCTTTATATTAGAATACCAAAGATACATCTTTTAGATAGTTATCATATGCTAATCAACTTATTTTATTTATTTTATTTATTTATTTATTTTTATTTATTTTTTATTTTATTTATTTTTTTATTTTTTATATCATTTTCATCTATCTCATATTTATAAGCATTGTTTTTATGAAGTCTTCCTGATCCAATCAATCTAGCATCCAAACTTTAATGATTTTGCACATATTCTCTTAAAGCTTGATTGCAATTTATCCTATCCCTTTATCCTATTTTATTTGGAAGTTCTTACTACAAATTACTTTGATTTTGCTCTAGAATGATGACCATTATATTCATTCTTTTACTCTATTCCCCTTCTTCTTTTGTAGGGTTTCAAAGGTTAGTTCTTGAGTGTTACAAAACATGTCATGGAGAAAAACTTAGTGGGGCAAAAGAGTAAGAGTTTGACCCAAACTTGGTAAAATTTAGATAACAAAAAATAAAAATCTTATCACTTCATTTAGGAAAACTCCTAAAAAAGCTTGGCTGATGCACAAATACTCATGTGATTAAACTCATTATTGGCTTAACTTGGCCTATTTTATCTGTCAAACAAGGTTTTACTTATGAGTCCAAATCAAACCCAATGAGTTTGTAACACTGGATTTTCCCTCTAGCCACTCAATCCCTTCTCGAATTTTTAAATCCAAATTTCTCACTCCTTACTACCTTTAGCTTCAATTGTATTCTAATATACATTAGCTAGCTTTGGACCTCTGGGTTCAACTTTTTGGGAAGTTCCTTGTCAAGTGCCCATGTGGAAACAATGTCTGCATTAAAGATATTATTTTCATCATTAACTTCCTGCCTCCATGTATAGAAGTTTAGATATCGAGAAGAAAGTAATCATTATTCTAGGTTTAGGTTGCCACTAATCCAAAGATGAACTATCTTTTCGATTTTTGTGGCTTATAACATATTATGCATATTTCCTAAGGTTTTGTTGATGATATGAAAGACTTAGGAAATTTAGAGTTATATGGGTAAGGTTAGCAATCTCACAAATGCAAGGTTGTTGAGGGATTACCCTAGTGGGTTAAAGATGAGTCATGAACAGTCTTGTCCCCCAACAAACATAGTCCTCCTTCTACAAAATCTCTATCTTAAAGGTCTGAAAATTTATCAATCGATACCATAAGTTACATGGTAGAACATGTGGTAGGACTGGATCTTTTGGAACTATCTTTCAGGTAAGGATTTTTCCCACCTCCAACAATTTAGCCTGTGGCAATGTCTTTTTTCTTCTTATAGGAATGAGAAGTCACAGATAGTTCATTTTACATGATTTAATAAGCATATTGTAAATTTATTATGCTTGTTCTCCCTTACCTAGGCTAAATTCTTAGAGATAGTGGAGACTGTTGAGATTGCAACAAGATGATGGATCTTAGTGAAAAGAGTCGCCTTCACTAAGTGGGCCCGCAGGCTATTTTTGGCGCAAGTCTATTTTTAGACTATGTCTATTTTTAGACATATGGATCATGTCTATGGATTGCAGGTTGCTGTTTATGGATGATTGATCAAGTTGAAAAAATAGATGGACTTCTATTTTT
>APFE031302575.1:8617-27456 GCA_000404065.3 Pinus taeda
GGGGGGGGGGGGAGAGGGGCTTATTCTGCTCTAAGGGCCCAATTAATGGTTTTTTGTTTGCCTGATGCGATCACCTCCCCTGCCTGATGCTTGTCTTTGGATAGATGGTATGGGTGTCATCGGGCTTTAGGATGGGGAGGAGGGGATACCACCTTGAAACCTATGATGTCGAGGCCCTGGGAGTGCATTCGGGAGTGAACGGGGTAACGAGATTTGGGGGGAGGTTGGGCGGGTAATGGGGGGGAGGAATCATCAGAGAGGGAAGGATGAAGGAAAGAGTATGTAGGGGGGGGAGCAATAGGGAAATGTTGGACCAAGGGCGACTGATAAAGGAGCCAGGGGGGGTACGAGGGGGGGAGTTAATAGGAACGCCCGAAGAAGCCATAGACCAGGTTTGCTGAGATAGGGATGACATAACAGGAAAAACATTAGATGAATAAGCAGAAGAGAAAGGTGGATTTGACATTACTGTGGAGAGTTCGTCTCCTATAGCTGCCCATGCTCTTGTTAATGGTGGGGAGGGAGGCCGGAGAGGAGCTTTCTCCCGCTTCTTTCTTAATTCCTTCTCATGTGCAATGTCTGCTTTGGCCAGGACTTGTTGTGGCTGCTCTTCTATTTCCATAGTGGGGTGAGGAATGTCCCGAGGGGGATGGTATTCTTGTTCATTGATCTCCGGTTGATTTCCCTTCTTAGTGATTAGGGGCAATCCTTGTAAACATGTCCGACTTTGTGGCATCTGCGGCATCTGTATGGTATGCCCTCATAGTCCAGTGGCTGCTTCCGGGTAAATGATCTCCATTGTATAGTAATGAATTCTTGTAGTCCTCCCCTGATGTCCATATGAATCAGAAGTCTGGCATATGCCATCTTGCCTGTGGATAAATAGGATTTGTCGGATTCCATGTATGTGCCAATTAAATCCTCGATACGTCTGAAGATGTCTTCGGACCAGAAATGTAACGGGAGTCCCAGTAATCTAACCCATATCAGACCAACACCAAGCTGCTCTGTGTCCGGATCGAACAACGGAGACCAATGCTTCAGGAGGACTGGGGCATGCTCAAAATGCCAATAAGACGATAGGAACCAATTCGTGTGGTCTAGTATGGAGAAGCGTAGGGAAAACCATCCTTTCACAAAAGTTTGTACTGTGTGTAGGTCAGCAAGATGATGCCCCCAGACCTCCAATGACCATGCTTTTATGCAAGCTGCTATGTAATTGTGTTCCCGGACTCTTCCAACTAGCACCCTATCTGCAAAGTCCATAGTGTCCCCAAGCGCGATGTCCTCCTCAAGTCTGAGGAAGGTGTCGACTGCCTTAGCCCGAAAGCACTTGGTCTTCTTACAGGCCCTAACTTCGGCCTCAGTGACTCCTCCACGAGTAGGGGTGTGCGCTGCGTCAGGGGAATTCTTCGAGGGAGGGGGTGAGTCTATAGGGAGAGCACCTATTAAGGGGGGAACGGTGGTATAGCTTCCAGAGGGAGGCGAGGACGAACACGTCGGAATTAGGGGGGTTGAAGGGGGAGATGGAGCAGGGGTAAAGTGGATAGAGGGGGGTGAGAGATGTGACCGGGGGTAGGGGATGGAGGGTTAGGGTTTATGCATCCCATTGCAAACCATAGGGAAGATGGAGATGGCGGGGAGGAGGAGAGGGACTGCCAAGTTGGGGGGTCATCCGACAAGATCACCAGGTGGTCAGATGTACCTGAGAGAGAAGGGAGCTTGGAGATAGCCTCATGTAGTTCGTTGCTAAACGAATGCGACCCAAACTTAGCTGAATGCTGGGTGGTCCAGATAGAACCCTCTTTTAACGTTTCTTCCAAGTAATCCTCCAAATCGAGATCCATCACTGTCAGGAGCAAGGTGTCACTAGCTGCTTGTGGTAACTGTCAAGGGATGGAGCAGCAAGTCGACAAAACGGCTTGAATCCCTGGGTCAATGCTTCAAACCGTGGTGCAGGTAAAATGATTGCTATAAAAAATTGAGTAAAAAATCCCTTGTTACGAAGAAGGGGTGTATTATATTGTCTGCGCCTATTCCAAGGTAGATGTGTACACAGACGGTATAGCCAGCTGCGTCGACGAGCAGCAGACACGCAGGGCCTACCCATATCTGCCTTCCTATAGCTCCACCACTCCTCTCATCTTTAAAAACTCTTCTTATGATTATGAATTATCTCCAAATATGCTACATAAAAATCTTTTCATCCATTACAATAATAATCAAATTCAACAATACTTAAGACTTGAAAAGGACACATTATCAAAAGTGTTTATGTTAGATGAACAATATTCACTATACATTGAAGTTAACCACCTTCTTAGAGATATATGCATAAGCTAGTATAAAAGTATTTGTTAGCAGTGTGATCTCCATAACTCCTACTTTTATTGATAGAAATTTCCAACCCTTTTATATCTCAATTACTCATGATAAGCAAGACTTAGAAGATAATAAAAAAATGTGATGAAAAAATAATTGAGGTATTTTTATTGCCTCTTGAGGATTATTCTATTACAAATTTATCTCCGTGTTGCTAAATGCAAGAATGTCAGAAGGATCTCAATTGCCATAGAACTAACCTTGTTACAATTTCATATAGCCATGAGAAGGGAGTCTATAAAAGATCCTTTTATAAAATTGTTTTAGACAACTTTATGTGAGAAAGATATTATCAATTGAACATTAACACAAACTACTATGACTTTGGAGGATTGGATGGATGGAGTTTTTAAAAGAGTATCAACATATTATTACCCGAACATCAACTTATTTTTGGGAAGCATGTTAAACAAGACATCTTCCTCTTTTTCGTAACAACTTCACATATCATTATTTTGGATAAGCATGGAGCATGGAGGTAAGAGGTATGGAGTCTATAATATTCTAATTTGGTTTCATTGGTTGTTTGATTTCTTTGATTAATTTTGTTATTGAAACCATAAAATATATCCATATTTTACATAAATAAACCTCTTTACGATTTTGATCACATATGTTTTAGGGCTTTAGAAGTTAAAAGGAATAAAGAGGTTTAAAATCCATCTACAACATTAAAATATAACTATTTAATGCGTGGGTAGATATGAAATTGTGGGAGATTCACAAACTTAATGGGAAATTTTGATGACATGGGTACACCATCTTACCTTCAATTATCAGATAGCATCCCTTTTTGTTATAATAAAGAAGATACCATATATATAATTGGGAGATGCAAACACTTTCATCTGAGTTATAAACATTCGTTGGTAGTGGAGCAATGTCTATGGTATTAGGGTAAGACCTATTGCAAACATCCCAATATAATACAATTTTTTATTATCATATCTTCACATTATTATAAAGGGGAAATTAGGTATCTTTGTTGGAATGTGGAAGCTCGCTAGCAGCAAAGCAAGGCTTGTGGTGTTAAGGTGACTACACCATAGGCTATGGATGCTCTTTAGTAGTGTAGAGGCACCAAAAGACAAAGAGGATACTCATATGAATCTTTACTTTACTCTTTCATGAGATGTATCCCTTAATATTAACCTTACCTTGAACATTAAACATGTTATGGGCAAATGAATGTCCACCATAATCCACTTTGAGCCATGATCATTAGCAATTGGAATTGAACTATGATAAATAATCATTATCATTGATTACCTTGAATAATGAATTAGTAGATTCAAATGCAGGAAATAATGTCTTATATTTTACTAACAAATAGGATTATCAAGCTTATATACTTGGATCTTATGTGATCAACCACTCCATGATTCTTATTGTTGATCAGATAGGACATTAAGATATGAAAGATTTTGTTAATTTTTCTTGGATAAATTAGGGTTTATTTCTTTATGCATTATAATTTTCCCTTCTTCTTATTTGCTAATAAGTGAATTTTGAAACATACGAAGGTTTTCTTTCTCTTACAACAATGGAAATGAAATGTTTTATAATCTTTCATCGATTAATATGTCTTATAGATCCTGGGTGCCTGCAGAAAATATCTTTCCATCATAATTATGGAGCTTTGCAAGTAACAAATTATGAACAAGACGAATTTGCGACACATTGACCTAGTTATTGGTGGATATTTATGAGATTCACATAAGTTATAACTATCTACTTATATGGTAAAGATATTGTTGAGGGGCCTCTTAGGCCTATATAATAATCATCATATGTAGTATAAGTAAATCCATGTAATAAGCAATAAATGTACAAAGAAAATATAATGAGTGATTAGTTGGAGCAAATACAACCGCTCCAACCATTCCCATAATGTATCACTACTACATCTAGGAGTAAATTTTGACGAAATAGTATGACGGTGCGAGAAAAATTGATCGTATCATTGTATATTACAAGAATAATGTAATTTTTTTTTTTGGGTCTAGTTCGTTGCATTTGTCAGTATTACGGTGAACTATCTCGAATTCATAGTTCTCGCGACAGTTTTCCATGTTCGTCACAATACCAAAGAAAATACCAATTCATTGTAGTTACAACGAGGGAACTGCTATTCATTAAACTATTGAAATGAATGGTTACTTTCTGAGTAGTCAACCTTGACTTGGTCAATGGGCGTCGAAATTTCAATGGTGCATTAATTTATAAATATGTTGCATTTAGGAGACATCACAACATTTTTTCTATAACTACAACAATTCTAAAAGGATATAAGGTCCTCTTGTCAAGTGAAACACACACACACACACACACACATATATATTACAAAAATATAATAGATCTAGTACATCACTCAATTTTATAACATAATCATCGCATATTTTTTTTGTGAGGAAGAATGTCAAAAAACATTAGTAGGGAAAAAAATCAACGGGATGATGGGAGACATTATTTCCCTTGCACTAAATGTGGGAGCTTACATCCCGAAAGAGTTTTAAAAGAAACAACTAAAAGACATTGTAAGAGACATGGGCACATTGAAGGGGGCCCGAAGGAATATCATCCCTCGGTAAGCTATATATTCATTATATATTGTCTTTATATTAATCATATTTGTAAAATTTTATATTGTTATAATATTTTTTATACGAAGTAATTTTACAAGATCTTTTGTAATTATAAAGTTAAGCTGCCCCCTAGGTGTCTGAATGCACCAAGTAATAGTAAAAATGATGTTGTACAAGATAAGGAACATGGAGTGAATATTGAAGATCAAGTTAATGATCCTTTGGAAGAATATGACAATAATAACATAGTTCAAAATGATGGGACAATTGAATTGATCCAAGACTTGTTCACTCGACCGATCAATAATCAGGATGAGGACAATGATGTTATTTTTGATGTACCTCTACTAGAAAAGGTAGAGACACCACTTTATGAAGGCTTAAGAGCAAATCTTCTCTTTGCTACATTATTGTTGGTGAAATTAAAGTTTTGAATGGGTTGTCAAACCCTTGTATGACATAGATCCTAAAGTATGTAATATGTTTCATAACATATTATACATATAGGTTGATTTTTTTTTTCATTTTTTTTAAGTGTTAATTAACGTTTAAAATAAGAATGCAATATTCACGATTAATATTCTTTACACTAACTAGTGAGTTTTTATGTTGTAGATTGTTAGATGAATTTCTGTTACCATCGTCAAATGTTTTACCTTACACATATCGAGATTTATACGCCATTCTGAAAGAAATTGGAACAGAGTATCAAGGTATAGATGCATGCCCTTATGATCATATTATATATTATGGACAACATGCATAAAAAAAAAAAATGTGCATAATGTCAGAGCAATAGATATTGAACTGATCAAATAAGAAAAAAGGTGCCTCAAAAGGTTCTTCATCATATTATAATAATTCCACATTTGTAGTGATTGTTCAGGTGCAAAATCATAGCATAACTTATGGATTACCATGTATGGAAGAGAAATGGAGATGGTGTTCTTCGAATGCCTACAAAAGGTTATGCATTGAGGCAAATTGAGGAAAAATGGTTGTGTTTTAAATATGAACCTCGTAATGTTAGGCTTTCATTGGGAGTTGTTGGTGTTAATCCATTTGGAGAGCTCAGGTTTATTTACTTAGCATGACCAATGTTTGTTATCAACAATAACCTTCCTCCTTGGATGTCAATAAAGAGGGATCACATAATGTTGACAATGATTGTTCCAAGTATTTGTTTGCATTAATTTTTCTAATACAACATTTTCAATTGTCTTGTTTTGCATAATATCTTATATTTATTTATTTACTTATATATACATATCGTGGTAGTAATTATGTGTAATTTAAAACAATTAGGTAAGTACAAAGTTGAATATACGAATGCATATATTGAGCCTCTTATCGACAAGTTACTAAAGTTATGGGTTGGAAACACTATGTATGACGTCTGTAAACTAATAAAGCAAATGCAATTTCAATTTCATGGAATACTTGTATGGAAAATTCATGGTGCCCCAGGAATAACACATTTTTGTGGTAGCTAACGTTCCATTGTACTTTAATAGTATATATTCGAAGATATCATGCATGTTTTTTAAATAATCCCTTCGTATAATTGACATTAATCCATCTCTTCTAGGTCTTCAAACAAACAATATATTTGCATGTCCAGTTTGTAGTCCTAAGACGAAATATTGTCATTCAAAAAGTTTAGAAAATGAGGTGTTTGATGAATGATAGGCACTTCCTCTCTAAGAACCATAGGTATCGTATTGTTGAAAAACATATTTTCAATGGGAAAGAAGAGATTTATTAAAACCACAAAAAATGACACCTCACCCATGGAAGTTGGAATATAATATAAATTGTCAAGGTACACAATTTGTTTGTGTCATACATGTAATTTTTTGAATTATTATTATTATTAAATTTATTTTACCATATTTGATAATTATTGTTGTGATTTCTTATGTGCTTCATCAAGGTCATGAAGGTATTAATAATAGGTTCCCACGAGGAATGAAAAGTTATCCCACTCAATTCATGATGTTTCCCTAGTCATAATGGCTATATCCCTCGTGGATGTGAATTCTACCCTACAATGATCATATGTGTTGGTTCAATGAATTATCGATGGTTCTTGAGCCTGTAAATAAATTGTTAGCACTAGATATCTTTATCTACTTACCTAGACTACGATTAAGGACCCAAGACTCATTTGTGATGCCCAAGACTGAGAAATGGAGCCCATATTCAACTCATATGCTAAATACTCCATAGAGAGGGCTCATTTCACTAGAAGAGGTTATGTCATGGTGTATAACATGAGATATGACTTTTAGTGCATCATGTTGCAACAAGAGAATTAGTTATCTTGTGGTGTGCTTAAGTGTGTTAGTTTTTTGTACTCAACATGGGTGGTGCTGATACTCAAAATGGATATCAAGCACATTAATTCAAGGGGGAAAGTGGGAATGAAATCCCACTCAAAAGAAAAAAGAGGATATAATGTTGTCCCCTTAGTTGTCATCATCGTTTAACATTGGACTCTTCTCTTACAAAATGTATGGGTAGTAGTCCCATACAAGTCCACAATCTTTCTCAAACGTTTTATCCACAACATGCTCAAAACAACATTTAAATTCCCTTAGTATGCTCCAAGCCTATTTGAAACTGACATAAGTAGTCCTTAACTACATGAATGGTATGTGAAAACTTCAAGTTATCCATATCTAGGTTCATGCCCTTTTGACCCCCTTTTTTGTGCCTTCAATACAAAGTTGACCAAGGTCATCTTACAATTGGGTCTCCCTTTTGGATCTAGTAAGAATATTGCCCCGTTATTTAGGAAGTGTTACACAATATTTTGTCAAATTCCCAACTCTGTACCCGAAGTGTCGTCATTTTTTCCACAGCCGTCACAAATGTCGTAAAGCGAAAAAATATGTGTAAACTCATTCACCATGAATTAAATGCTCAACACATCCCTAAAGAGATGGAGAACTAATTTCTTGAAGTAATTCCGGAAAAACTTGTGAAAACACTAATTTGAAAGACCATCGCTACTTTTAGTAGGAAAATATGTTATGGTAACCTTTTGTCTAACTAGTGACTAGCGCTCGCAGTGCGACTTTTGATAGGAAAATCCACGTTGATCCTCTTCAGGCAGTTTCTCCAAAAATGGAGCAGAAGCTTCTCTTACTAGAAGCCTAGAGAAAAACGAGCTGGTAGTTGTTGGATAAAGATATGGTCGAGTACTCCCATTTAGAGCCTTCGATACTACTTTTAGGGATATTACCTTTCGGATAAGGACCTTCTTCCCCCTTTGGTGGATATCTAACCTCCTTTTCATCACTATAAATTTGTTCTTCACTTTCCTCAATGGGTTGGTCATTGCTGGTTTCCATTATTCTGCTCAATTGTGCTTAGATGCTGCCATTTTGGTGAGAGAGGAAAGGAGAGCTTGGTAAGTTTGGCTTGGACATGGAATCATCCTGAAGGAGGCCTTCAACATTAAGGAACCATTTGTATGCTTCCCTCTTTGATTTAATCATTAATACAAAGCATGTTTTACTTCCCATAAGCTTGTCTATGATGGTTTACGTTGTGTAATACTCCTTGATATGTTGTATAACTTATATTGGAATGCATATGATATGATCTCTCTTGTTGTTGTCTTTTGATCTCTCTTGCAGGTATTCAAACACAAGGAATAGCGAGGAGTGAGCTTGGGAGCTAAGGGATCAAGATCATCATCAAAGGCCGAGTGCAGAGGAGAGAGGTAGGCCATCTCCCTTTCTCATTTGTCATTTTGATTTAGGTTAGCGAAGTTTTCTTGATTTGTCATGGT
This sequence comes from Pinus taeda, assembly GCA_000404065.3. Classification (NCBI taxonomy): domain Eukaryota; kingdom Viridiplantae; phylum Streptophyta; class Pinopsida; order Pinales; family Pinaceae; genus Pinus; species Pinus taeda. Next base: position 17,384 of record APFE031302575.1, read on the forward strand.
TGTTACTAGACCCACACAATGGGCTAGAGGGATCGCTTTTATCTGTAGAAGGGATTGCCTGGTTAATAAATTGGTGACTCAACCTAGTTAGCAAATTTGTTATCTAGGCAATCCCTTTATGGATAGAAGTGATTCCTATAGCCCAATGTGTGGGTCTAGGAACAACCGTGACAAAACAAGCAAACTTCCCTAACCTATATGAGAATGACAAAAGAGAAAGGGAGATGGCCTACCTCTCTCCTATGTGCTCGACCTTTGATGATGATCCCGATCTCTTAGATCGCAGGCTCACTCCTCACTATTCCTTGCATCCAAATATATGCAAGAGAGATCAAAAGACAACAAAAAGAGAGATCATAGCATATGCATTCCAATATAAGTTATACAACAGATCAAGGAGTATTTTACTAAGAAAACCATCATAGACAAGCTTATGGGAAGTACAACATGCTTTGTATTAATGATTAAATCAAAGAGGGAAGCATACAACCTGTTATCACCCAAAAACTATCTAAAACTTGGACAGTTTACATTTGTTCCTAAGTCATAATGTTAGATGGTGGTTAAGTCAGTTTTATGGTTTTTAGAGTCTAAGTCATAGGGTTAGAGTCTCATTTCCATCATCAAATAAAGTTCAACAACCTTGTTTTACACTTTATGGGTCCCATATCATGTTTTGAAAGTCATATGTTTAGTCATTTAAAAAGAAAAATTGAGAATAGCTACGAATCCACGTTTTCGTAGCGCAGACAGTGTAAAAAACCAGTTTTGCGCTACGAAATCACTAAAGCAACCTGTTTCAGCATAAAAGACTCTGTTTTTTGCTTTTACTAGTCAACTTCCAGAAGGGTTCCTGAGCAGCTGAGAACTCAATTTGAAAACTGAAAGAGGATTTTTTCCTAACATACTGAACTACAAAACCTCTTTCAATTTCTTCAAATTCGTTGTGAGGTGGGAGAAATTTATGGTTAAACTTGCGCTACGAAATCGTTGAAAGCCAAGCTTTGTCTTCTGGTTTTAGCAGTGTTTTTCAAGATCAGTTTCTGGTCACCGAAAAAGGTATTTTGGAATTCTGAAGGAGGTTTCTCTTCATCAACTCTCTAGATACAATAGCCTATCTCAATTTATTCATAAGTGTTATCAGTTGGGAGATACTAAGCTTTCTTTGAAACCCTAATTTCAGAGAACAAAGTTTTCCTGTTTTACACGTGTTTTTCAAGGACAGATTCTGGATAGCTAGAGAAGTGTTTTAAAAAGGCAAGAGACTTTTTTTTTCTAGACAGCATGGACTACAAAAAACTCCTTCAGTTTTATAAAATATGTCATGGATGAGAAGATAAAGGCTCTGTCCCATGTGCTAATTTTCAAGGATCCTAAACCTAAAAATAGGGAAACATGTTCCCTAATTTCTAGGGTTTATCATCAGCAGTAAGGTGAAAACGTGGGAGGCTTCATCAAATTTGACCTCATGAGGTTGCAGCTGTCAAAGAATTCATTCAATGTTTAGTTAAGGTGGTTTAGTCATAACAAGGAGTTTTACTCCTAATTGTATTAGGACTCTAGGACTATTAGTTAGCCGTCAGATGCATTTAAAGGTTTGTTTTATGGTTAGAATAGGTGTCACTCATAGCAAATTCGAATTCTCTCGATGAGGGATGAGGGAATACATGTTGTAAATACTATATATAAAGCAAGAGGTTGAATTAGCAAAGGGTTGGAGACTTTTTGGGTCAACTGCTGCTCTATGTGCAGACTGTGTATATTTTTAACCTAATGCAGAGTTTCTACTTAGACAACTCAAGATTCATGAAGAGTTCTTGTATGTTCTTGTTTTGATGGCATCTTCCAATACTTACATTGCAGTGGTGTTTACTTATGATACTCAAAACTCATCAATGATGCTCTGACTTCCTTCATAGATAAACTAACTGTGTTTCACTGTTTTATATTTGCATTTTTGCACCTGAACTCTATAATGCCTTGACTTCCATGCTAGGTAGAATGTTTTGGCTTCACTACTCAGGATTCAAAGAGAGTTTTTAATGTCCTATTGTCTCATGGCTTTCCTCTTTCACTTACTTGCAGTGGTATGAATACATGTTACTTAGAACTCATCAATGATGCTCTAACTTCCTTTATGTATTTATAAACTGTGTTTCCTTGCATTGTATCTTTGTTTTGTTGATGTATAAAAACTCTCTATGCCCTGACTTTCATGTTAAGCTGATCTTGCTGTGGTACTGGAACATACTTTGACTCCATAGCCCAATGGTAGCCAGTCTTCATATTTCAACCTCATCTTTCCACCTATAAACCTATAAAATCACAAAACCATAGAGTTAGCCATCTATCCATATCTTTAATCAATATCATTAACCCTTTGAAAGAGCCCTCTCAGGCTGAGGAGGCTAAGCCTTAACTAAAAGATTGGTTTGAAATAGTTACATTGAGATAGTTTGATCAGTAGCCTATCAGGGTCCTATTTTGGTGATAACACAATTGATGCCTTGATGTTGAAGGCCTCCTTTAGGATGGTTCTAAGTCCAAGCGACACTTAACAAGCTCTCATTTCCTCTCTCACCAAAATGGCAACGTCTAAGCACAATTGAGCAGAACAATGGAAACCAACAATGACCAACCCATTGAGGAAAGGGAGGAATGAATTTATAGTGAGGGAGAGTGAGTTAGAGATCCACCAAAGGGGGAAGAAGGTCCTTATTCCAAAGGCAATATCCCTAAAGGTAGGATCAAGGGCTCTAAATGGGAGTACTCAACCATATCTTCATGCAACAACTACCATCTTGTCGTTCTCCAGGCTTCTAGTAAGAGAAGCTTCGGCTCCATTTTTGGAGAAACTACCTGAAGAGGACCAACGTGGATTTTCCTATTAAAAGTCACGCTGCTAGTGCTAGTCACTAGTTAGGCAAAAGGTTACAAGCATAATTTACTACTAAAAGTAGTGCTGGTCTTGCAAATTAGGGTTTTTTCACAAGTTTTTCTAGAAATTATTCAAGAAATTAGTTCTCCATCTTTTCAGGGTTGTATTGAGCATATAATTCATGGTGATTGAGTTTACACAACTTTTGTCACTTTACAACATTTGTGATGACAGTGGCACAAATGACGACACTTCTAGTATAGAGTTGGGAATGTGACAAAATATTGTGTAACAGATGCCCCCTAAACCATGAAAGCAAAACAAGAAGTGATAGTTGAAGTGCTTTACTAGTTAAGGCAAGGAGCTTGGAAGACCACCATCAAGAGACCTATAAATCAAACATGATACAATATATGACATCTCTAATATATACATATCCCTGATAATACATCTGAATAGACATCAAAACATAATACATGAATCCATGGTATAGACACAACCATCCATCTGAAAAGGATCATGTCTATGGATCCACGACATGAATGCAACCATCCATATGAAAAGGATCATGTATACAATCATGAATACTCAATAACTCCTCACAAACTAGATTTTAACAGATGAGATCGAGGGTCTTCATCTCTATCTCGATCAAAGTACAAATCTAACTATCTGAATAGATGTGTTGACATCAAGCATGGTAAAAACCACTTGATTACCAGTCAATAATGTAAACCATTAATAGGCATGAGAGAAATCACCAATAATGATGATGGCCCTCAAGGTACACCAGTACAATCTTCAAGTGTGAATAGGTGAGCTAAAGTCAAACACTTGCAAAATCATTCGATCAAAGGCCAATGATGTAAGCCTGTTGTCAAACATGAAGAACTTTCCATTGAGGCATGCAAGCTCCAAGGTACTGAAAGGTGTTTCTAAGTCATCTTCTTGGATAATGAGCTGAAGTTGACAGGAAGTGATCCGTCAAAGGAGGGCCATCAAGTTTCCCACATCATCGACACGAAACATAGGATATCTCAAAATGATATGAGTGATTTAGGATTATTGCAGAGAGGGTCAAATAAGTATATGGAGTTTGACTTTGCATATAGGAATTCTCTTGAACATATTGGCGACACAACTTTGGAGTTTGGCAACATTTGACTCAAAATGGGATCAGAGGTCATGGTGACAACATGGGTGATCGAATCAAAGGTAAACAGATTTCCCAAACTCAGGAAGGCAAGTGACAAAGAGAGGATGTCCCAAACTCGACACAAGATACAAATGAGTGTCATGTTCAAGAGTGACATGTTGCCTTTCATACAAGGTACAAAACACACTTTACTTCCATTTCCACCACCCCCCCGACCCCGCTATTTCTAGCGAGTACCTCTTTATTTTTTATCGCAATATTGAAGAAGATAACATATGATTGGTGTATAAATTCATCCATCGGATGAATCCATCCTAGTATTTTTAATGAGCCCTAGGAAAGAGTAGCTCAGTCTCTTCATGGTGACAAGTCCTGTGTCGTTTAATTTTTACGAGTCCGACAGATGGGTAACTCGACATCTTTTTCATGTTTAGAGAGTTTGAAAAAGAGGCAGAAAAGAAATCTCCAAAGGTCCCTTTTTGTGGATAGTCTCTCGAATCCGAAAAGGTAAAAAACAATATTCAAGAGAACCTCTTAGCCATGTTCGACTAAGGTATTCCTTTTTTGTAGCTAGTCCATCTCAGTTCGGAAAATGGTTAAACTTATACTGAGTAGATGAATTTTCATTTACTTTTATGAGTTCGAAAAGACAAGTGCTCGACAATCTTTCCATATTTTTGGGGTTTGAAAAGAGCTGAAAGAGGAATCCATCTAGAGGAATGAGTGGTATAAAAGGATAACAATTGGTTCCAGTCATGATGGAATTGCTCAAACTATTTAAAGGTCAAGAGGTTGGTTAATAATACCACTCATTGCAGATGTTCCTTAGGCAAGGGTAAAATGACCAAGTGAAAACGTATGATCAGCCAAAGAGATGGTGACAATGGAAAGGAAAAAAACCAAGGCTCATCTATCAAAAACAGGGTGATAAAACATAAATCACGAGAGGTAAAGTGGGAAATGGTTTCATTTTTACAGAAGCTTGAAACATGGGAAACCATGCTTGAGGATACTTGAAAATGGTTTCATTTTTTCACAAGCTTGAAACATGAGAAATGGTCAGGTGCTCAAAATTAGGCTTAAAATCAAAATGTTAGAATCTTGATAAACTTAGCTTTAGATCGAATAGCTCATCATTCTGATTACAACGGTGTGAACGACACTCAAATCTGAGCTCATATACAGAAGTTAGAGCAAGTCAAAGTTCAGGTTTGACTTGGACACATGGTAGGATTGGATGATGTGGCAAGGTCCTTCAGCAAATGAGGAGCCGCCAAGTGGAAGGCCGCCATTGGTCCCTGCATTTCGCAAATCGCATATCGGAGGTGGTTTGACGTTAAAAATTGGCCCCATAACAACGAAGGTGTGCTGCGATAAGGTAGGCAGGAAGGCTTTCAAGAATCGGCCAGAGGCGCGATGCGATGGATCTCAATCGCACATCGGCAAAGGGAAGGCATTATGGAAAATCAACCCTATCATACCTAGAGTTGCGATGCGATGGATCATAGATCACAATCGCACACTGTCAGAAAACAAAGTCCTACTTTATGATTGCCTGTTGGTTCTCCGTCAATTGCGAAATGCGACAGGTTCTTCAGATGCGATGCAACTTTAGGCTGCAGTTTAATGTCCTGTCGGATCTGCAGTATCGTAATCGCACATCACTCACTGTGTTCACAGACCATAAGACCCGCTAGAATTCATCGATTGTGATTTGCGATGGATAGTCAATGCCGACGAATTATGGCCTGCCGTGCAGCAAAAATCTCACTCAGTTAGCAGATTTTTGGAGCGAAATTGTGGGTTCCTGTTGGATGTGGAGAAATTTGTGGAATGAATATTGGACGAACTAGGAGAAGTCACAAATTCTTCAGTTTTTGACCAAATTGGATGCAAAAAGAGGATAGATGGATTTTTTGAACATTCTGGACTCATTGGAGTAGGTTTTTGAAGCATTTGAGCATTCTAAAGACACATTTTTACACTTTTGAGCATAATAGAGAGGCCTAAACCATTGGAAGCTGGACCAAGACATAGCCCAGGAGGGGTGAACTCCTTTATCATGTGCTTGTTTTATTGTATTTTTGATGATGTTTTGTACATGTTTATGCTGCATGTTTATGCTATTGTTTAGTTTCTAGTTTATGTTAAATTTCTCATAAAATTAACATAAAAAATCTTCATTTCACTTGCAAAAATTAATGAATCCTTAAGCACAATGAAAGCATTTTGTTAATAATATGAGGAAGATCTTAGCACTGCAAACTAATATTCTAAATCAGATCAATTTGGTATCAGAGCACTAAGTTTTGCTTTGTGAAAGAAGGATTTATTTGTTTGCAAGTTTATGTCATGCTTACAAGGTTAAAACTCAAAATAGGTGAAGGAAAGCTAGTTGGAAGCCCTGAAGTTGGGTTAAGGGGAAGAAGAGCAAGGTTGCCACAATCTCCAACACAAGTTCAACCTCAATTTGCAATTGAGACTCTAGAGATCATGTCTCATGAAGGAGAACCTACAAACATGACAAAACATGAGAAGACCTTCAGAAAGGATTTCTTTGATATGATAGAGATGGCGAAGGTCCTCTTTGAAGAGAGGAATAGGAGGTTGCAAGTAGAAAGTTCCAAACCTCCCAAAGGAGAAGGCTCTTTAGGAGGAGGTAATGGGAATGGAGACAAACCTACACCCTCTCAACCATCTTCCTCATCTTCTTCTTTACAAGCATCTTCACACTCTTCCACTAATACAACTCTTACTCATACTCATCATCATTCTTCAAAAGGAACTGGTAAATCACCTTTTTTAAAACTTGATGTTAAAGTCAAGTTGCCCATGTATAATGGTGAAGTGAATGCAGATAAGCTTCATAATTGGATTTGTCAGTTGGAGGTCTATTGTAGGATTCAAAACCTTCAAGAGGATGACATAAAGATTTAGTTAGCTTCCTTGACAATGGAGGGAATGAAATTCGTATGGTGGGAATCAAAGACCCAAGAGGAGATTAAAAAACACGGTAAGATCTCAATTTCTTGGAATGATTTCACTGATGTAATTAAAAGACAATTCTACCCTCTAGATTATATGCAGAGCGCCATCACGAATTGGCAAAACTTTAGACAACTAAAAGGTCAAAATGTGCAAGATTACACCCAAGTATTTAGAAAAAGGTCTCTGATGTTAGGTGTAGATTTGCAATCACATGACACTTTGTTGAAATACATAGGGGGTTTACACAGTTACCTTAGGCATACTATCTTAATCTTTAATCGCAATAATTTAGATGATGTATGTGTGCAGGCCACTCATCTTGAGGCAAGAGGGAAAAACATCTCAAAAGAAGGTAGTAAAAATTCGTTTAAGGGTAAAGAGAAAGAAAATGGTTTCAAGGGAAAGAAAAATGCATCCATGAAAAAGGAAGGAGAAAAAACAATCTGTAGACATTGTTCCAGAGAGGGTCACGATGAAGCTATTGGAAGCTTCATCCCGAAATTAATCCAAAGAAATTAAACAACAAAGAAAAATAAAAGACAATGGAAATCACTCAAGAAGAGTATTTGGGATCTGAATCGGGTGATGAAACACAAATCATAGCCATGGGGTTTCAAGGAAAGGAATCCATTGCCAACACTAGTTCTTCAAACTCACATAATGAAACTCCAAATGAAAAGAGGAGAATAGAACTATTTCACATAAGGGTGATATCAAAACATAACAATATTAATACATTGTTTGATAGTGACTCTCAAGCCAATCTTGTCTCAGAAAACATTGTCAAGAGTTTAAATCTGGACATTGTTCCACATCATAAACCGTATCCACTTGGATGGGTATGTGACAATGCACAATTGCAGGTTACGAGAAAGTGTAAACTGAAATTCACAATCATTGCAAAATTCATAGGTGAAGAGGAGCTTGACATTGTGATGTTAGATATCTGTGGCATCGTTTTGGGTAGTCCGTACCTTTATGACATAAAAGCTATCTTCCATAGATCTAAAAACAAATATCACATATTCAAAAATGGAGTAGAATATATTGTGGGAGCTCACAGCAAGAAAACAAATCTTTCGCTTGTTAATGTAGGGCAGATGAAAAGGCTGGTGAATTCAAGCAAGAATCTTGTACTTCTCATCATCAAACCCGAGAATGATATTGATTATGAAGCCTTTAAAGGTTATGATTCGAATTTGAAAACTGATTTGGTTGACGTTGTTAACCAATATGATGAAATGTTTCAGGAATCAAATGGATTACTTCCCAAGTTGGGAATCCAACCTGAGATAAAATTGCAACATAAGTGTTTTCTTCCCAACATTGGCATGTACATGATGTCAGTGATAGAAAGTGCAGAAATTAAGACGCAAATCCAGGGATTGTTGAATAAAATGATCATTCAACCTACTCCTTTGCTATTGGTGCACCTCTTGTTTTGGTGCCTGAGAAGAATGGTAAGCATTTCGTTCAATGGGATTAAAAAAGTGGTTTTCATCAAAGTAGAGTTGTTGAAGGAGATATAGGGAAGATGACATTCAAAACTAGGCAAGGTTTGTTTGATTGGCTTGTTATGCTTTTCGGTATTTTCCATGCTCCTACTACTTTTACGCATATGAAGAAAGATGTGTTAAAGCCATTTCTAGATAGGATAGTCTATTTGGATGACATTTTCATTTTTAGGAAATTTCATTATGAACATGTCATGTGTGAGAAAAAAATACTTGATGTCGTATGTCAAGAACATTTGTTTATGAAGATGTCAAATTATATGTTTGATAAAAATTATTTGATGTATTGGAGCCGTGAAATTGGTTATTTCAAGCGTGTTTAGGTTCCTAAAGGCTTTTTGGCAGTGTGCGTGGGACGCGAAGAAGGTGAGCTGAAGCTAGACCTCTCCAAGAGAAGCCGTAACAGTCTATGGTGGTATTGACTCCATTCCCACAGACACAGGTGAAGGAATCAGACATCATCGTGAAGCCGAAGACGCCTTTGCGCTACTCATAATTTACACAGGTAGGCTTAAGATAGTCATTTGGATAAGAGGTTTTTTGGGAGCATCCCAATGTTGGAGGAGAAATTTTGTTAATTTTTCTTCTATTTTAGTTCATTTTCATTCATTGGTAGTTGTGTAAAAGGTCTTCTAGTGGGGAGGCAAACAACAAGAGACATTTGATGTTTTAAAACAAAATATCAATACAGTTACGATACTTGCACTTCCATACTTGAGACAGTCATTTAAGTTTCAGGTTGTTGTATGTGACTATGCAATGGGTGTAGTCTATTTGCAATATGGTAAACCCATTTCTTTTCATTCAGAAATTTTCAATGATAAAGTGTTTAAGTTGCAGCGACAAAGGCACTTCCATTGGATGAGTTTTCTTCTACTATTCCACTTGGTCAAAAGGTATAAGAAAGGTATAAGCGACAAGTTTGTTGATGTACTTTCTAGGCCTATAGTTTATATAACTAATTTTTTCAAGCATAATTTTGTTTTACATGAAAGTTATGTTAAGAAAAATACATACTTTCAAGATGTATATTCAAGATTGAGTCAAAGGAATCAAGTGGAGGAATTTGTTTACCATTTGCATCATAATGTAGTGTATCATCTTGGTAAGAAGGACGTTGCTACTGATAGTAACATGGACAAGGCCAAATAGTTCATTGACAGACTCCAAATGGTACATCAAACAATGCAAGAAAAACTTAAAAAGGTTAAAGGCAAGTACACAGAAAGGCACGACAAGAATTGTGGAGATCACAAGTTCCAATTCAACGATCAATGGATCGATTAGGGAAAATTTTAAGAATCACCCTAAATTTATATGTATAATAAATGGGCTAATCCCCATGATACATAGGAAAAATGGGAGGCGATTTTACCAATAATATAATATGTATATATAATCTTTTTGGCGAATCTCTCACCAGATTATATTATCTTGTACAGTGGTGGAGAATCTTTCACTGAATTATAAAATCTTGTAAGATCTTGGCAAATCTTTTACTGAATAATAAAACATTGTGAAGTCTTGGCGAATGTTT
>APFE031302575.1:33048-67188 GCA_000404065.3 Pinus taeda
CCCATAGGATTCACTTAAATAAAACCTCTTTTTTGAGCCTTCATAAATAGAAGGAGGGTTATGGACTAAATATAAAAGGAGGTTTTATTTATTTACCATATGTGTAGTTTATTTATATTTTTATTTAAACCATACCATTTGAGTAAGTATAAAAAGACATTTTATTTATTTACCATACCTCCACTTTACTTATATTTTTATTTGTTTACACCCTTGCATGTATATAAGGTGACTTATGGAGTAAATATTAAAAATGTTTTATTTATTTACCATACCTCTTTATTTATATTTTTATTAATTTACCATACCTCTTTTATAAATATGGTATTTGGCCCATAGGATTCACTTAAATAAAACTTATTCTTGAAAATTAGGGCGAATGGAAGGTTGTAACTCCTAATTTCAAGGGCTAAATTTACCTTTTTTACCCTCTCCCTTAAAATAAGGTGGGCTATTTGTGGCGATTTGTAAAAATGTATTATGATACAAAATATTTGCCCACTAAAAATTTAAAACCCTTTAATTTTGCTAAAAGGCGAACATTCGCCCCTAAAATTTTCCATGGGATCGATATTAGAAAGGTGAGGGAATTGTACCCTCACCTGCTAGTCAATTGAAAGTGATCTTTTGGGGTCCAAAAGACTTCCAGTGGGGATGAGTGATCAGGTGCTCAAAATTAGGCTCAAAATCAAAATGTCAGAATCTTGATAAACTTAGTTTTAGATCAAATAGCTCGTCATTCTGATTCCAATGGTGCGAACAACACTCAAATCTGAGCTCATATATAGAAGTTAGAAAAAGTCAAAGTTCAGGTTTGACTTGGACACATGGTAGGATTGGATGATGTAGCAAGGTCCTTCAGTGAATGAGGAGGCACCAAGTGGAAGGCCGCCATTGGTCCCTGGATTTCGCAAATCGCATATCGGAGGCGGGTTGGCATTAAAAATCAGCCCCAGAATAGCAAAGGTGCAATGCGATAAGGCAGGTGGGAAGGCTGTTAAGAATCGTCCGAAGGTGTGATGCAATGGATCGCAATCACACATCGACGAAGGGAAGGCATATGGAAAATTGGCCCTAACATACCCAGAGTTGCGATGGATTGCAGATCACAATTGCACACCGCAGGAACACAGAGTCTCACTTTATGGTTTCTTGTCGATTCTTCGCTGATTACGAAAAGTGATAGGTTCCTCGGATGCGATGTGACTTTAAGCTACAGTTTAATGTCCCATTAGGTCCACCGTATCGCAATCGCACATCGCTCGTGACGTTCACAGACCATAAGTCCCACCAAACTTCGCTGATTTCGATTTGCGATGGATAGTTGGTGCCGATGGGTTATGGCCCGCTGCGTGGCAAAATTCTCGCTCAGTTAGCGGATTTTTGGAGTGAAATTGTGGGTTCTTGTCGGATGTGGAGCAATTTGTGGAACAAATATTGGGAGAATAAGGAGAAGTCATAGATTCTTTAGTTTTTCACCAAATTGGATGCAAAAAGAGGCTAGATGGCCATTTTTGAACATTTTGGACTCATTGGAGCAGGTTTCAGAAGAATTTGAGCATTGTAAACACACATTTTTACACTTTTGAGCATAATAGAGAGGCCCAAGCCATTGGAATCTGGACCAAGGAGACGTAGCCCAGGAGGGGTGAACTCCTTTTTCATGTGTAATGTGTTTTTTATGATGTTCTGTACATGCTTATGCTACTGTTCATTTTCTGGTTTATGTCAAATTGCTCATAAAATTAACATAAAACCTCTTCATTTCACTTGCAAAAGTTGATGAATCCTTAAGCACAATGAAAGCATTTTCTTAATAATATGAGGAAGATCTTAGCGCTGCAAACTAATATTATAAATTAGATCAAGGAAAAACTATGCTTGGATTTGGTTTTATTTTTTACACAAGCTTGAAATGGAGACACTCCATGCTTGGATTTGGTGTCATTTTTACACAAGCTTGAAACAAAGATAAAATATGCTTGAGATGAGTTTGCATGCCCCCAACATAATGACTCAATTCGAGGTACATCCCCCCCAAGCTTCATTTCATTCACCTAAGTTGACTACTGGTTGCTAACAGGTGGATGGAATGAAGCTTACGAGATCAAGTGAAAGAATCGACTAGTATTTTATGAGATCTAATCAAAGACTCTAATTTGAAGTGGATTTGTTTCTTTTTTGAATGAGCTCGACATAGGAAAATAACCATGTTCTGTCACCTTGTTTAATTGTTTAACGATATTGACACAAGTAAAGGAACTCTGCGTTAGCACCTATTTCATTTTTAACAAGGTTGACATAGTAAAAGAAACACATGGGGACCTATTTAATTTTTTAACGAGGTTGACATAGTAAAAGAACTATCCTCATGGAGACCTATTTCAATTTTTAATGAGGTTGACATAGTAAAAGAACTATCCTCATGACACCTATTTCATTTTTTAACAAGGTTGACATAGTAAAAGAACTATCCTCATGACACCTTAATTATGACCTATAAGAGGTCATAGCTTCCAAGAGGTTCTCATCATATGGGAGAACAATACTTTGGAAGGGATATATGTCAAGGGGTCTAATGGAAAGATCAAGTTCCAATGCCTCCAGTAGATGATGCACTATATCACTGACTAGATCATTAGTAGATGCAAGCATGGAACAGGTGGCCACATGATTAACCTATGGCGGGGGTGATACCACTTGTGAACAAGGACCATTTATGGAAGATGGTTGATCAAGAGTCAAATTAGGACCAACGAACGAAAGTTGATCAATGGCCACAATCCTTCCTTCATGCGAGAAACATATGACACGAAAGAGAGAAGAGACAAGATCTCCGATGACATAAACATAGTCACGACCGAGGAGTAAATTAAAATCCAAAGGGCCCTGGACAACCATCACATAGACGATTTTTCCTCCCAAACTAATAGGCAACTTAGGAAGGATCCCTAACGGTTGACTGGTTCCTCAGTTAAAGGCTAACAGATTCTAGGTAATGGGCACATCTAAGGAGAACCTAAAGCTTGCCAAGTAGTTGAAGACATAATACTAATATACGCACCTTCATCTATGATTGTGCCAGGTACGAGCATATTATAAGCCTGCACCATGATCTGGAAGGGCACATAAGAAGGAAGACGATATCCTGCCAGTAGACTCCAATCAAAGGAAACAACCATACTACTTGGAGAGGGTGTCATGGGAATGGGAGAACTACCCCCTTAAGTTACAGGAATAGGGGGATCACCCCCCTAGATCGTGGGAATAGGAGGATTGTCCCCCTGTATCGTGAGAACAAGAGGATTTCCCCCTAATTCTTTGTAATCTGAAGAAACAAGGAGAACCTAAGCATTATGAACTTCAGTCTCTACAGGATGGATATGATCGACTGAAAGTGGAATAAGGTCAACCATTTTCTCGACCAATGGTTGGTCAGGAATAGACTCATGGGATTCATCTTTAGAGAGAGTGGGATTTATCAGAGATGAGTTCTGATTAATCACTTGATCAACTAATGGAGGGTCAAGGGAAAGCTTCCAATGACAAGTCGAAAGATGAGGTTGGGAAGCGGTAAGGTTATCCAACAATTTAGAGGCCTCATCCATATAAGCACAAATGTGAATAGGATGATTCCCTTCACATAACCTTCAGGTAAATTTAACTTTTCCTTTTCCCATGGGTTTTACTGTTACTAGTTGACAGTTTATCACCAACATGATCTCCAGAGGTTGATGATGAAGGTTGATGGGAACCTGTGGACCACACTTCTAAGACCTTAGGAATGCCAGGGAATTTTCTAAGAAGGTTGTCACCCTTACATAACATACAAGGGAATTTCACTTTTCAGGGCTGATTGGAAGAATTTTCAACATCAAATGCATCGGTAGAAATGACTGCTCAATTGCTCCCTTGCTTATTTTTCTTCTTCTTAATCTTCCTTTTCTTCTTCTTCTTATCCACTTGGTTACTAACTTGCATGTTTTCACCAGACAAAGAAGAAAACTGAATGGGCAAAGAAGGAAAAGTGTCAACCTTATGATCAACTAGAGGTTGATAAGGTTCAGGTGGAGGAGAGCCCAGTTGAGGAGAAATTTGGACATTCAGAACCATAGGGGTCAAAAACAACCAACCGGGAAACCAATGGTATATCCAGGAAGGGACAATGTTGCCATATAGGGAGCACCAACATTTCCAAAAGAAGGAAAAGGACTAGGATTCCCGTCAAGGGAATTTCCTTGATTGGTAGACTCAGGAACTGTAGCCATTATCTCAACCTAAGATTTGCTAAGGAGTATTTCCACAAGAAGGATGTTTTTCCGCGGTAAATTAATTGATTTTATAAATTAACGAAACAAATTAAATTAAAAAAATGGGTAAAACTAGGAAAAATGGTTTACCAAGTATCCGTGAAGTACAAAATACCTCCTCGCGAACCAAGAAGTACAAGCAAGAAATATCCCCGAATGTTATGTTCGATGTATCATGTTCACAAGGTAACTGACTTGGTTACCTATGGATGGATAAAAACCTATAGGGGCTCTCAATATATATGTGACGATACGTGGGAGTGCAGTCCGTAGTAGTGTTTTCTAATGCATAACCATTCGATGAGAGTGTTCCCATATACTTACCATGCATGGATCACCTTCGATATACCTGAACGTACTGGAGAACGAACCTATACACTTTCGTACGTGGAACGTGATTTCACGCCAGGATACAATGTTAGAAAATAACGACAACTATGTTTAGCAACACTGGAACATGGCTCTAGCCTATACCTCTAAATGTTTGCATTGAGTTCCAAATGCTCCTTAGGTTAATTGAGGTAAATTTTAAGTTTATCTTCAATTAAGTTTTAGTTTTAAGACTCAAAAGGATGTGACTTGGAATCCTATGATGCAACTATCATGAGAAAATGATTCTTTTCGTTTTGATGAAAGCTATTCTAGTAAGGGAAGAGATTCAAACAATGATGCAACAATGAAGAATGCAACAAACAAAGCTTTCGTAACTAGATCTTTAACTTTCACTTTCCAAATGCAATGCCAAAAAGTAAAAAGGATTTTTACTTTTCCTAAGATGCACTTATATGAATTATGCTTTTCTTTTTGCTTTAAATGATTTAATGTAACTAATGCACCATTTAGTTTTCAATTATTGAAAAATGTGATCTATTTCCAATAATTAATTCCAAAAAATTACTTTTCATGCAAGTGACCTAATGCAATTTTAACGAAAAGATTTTTTTTCAAAATGAAAACTAATTCAATGCAAAATCGATTCCTTTAATCAATGCAAAAGAGAAATCATTGTTTAGTTAATAGAACAATCAATAATTCTCAAGCACACAAGTAGTAAACAAAGATCTCAATCGACTCAAAACTTGAAAAAACTCAATCAAAATCCAAATTTTTTACCACTTCAAGCAAGAGACAGTCTTTTGCATTCCACAAAGAAATCAGAAGCATATAGACAAAGACTAATGTAGATAAAGTAGAGAAGAGACCTCAGATACCAGGACACACTAAAGTTTTCAGTAGAGACCCTAAATATTCTCACATTGAAGGACCTGTGTGTTGGGTGTGTGTTATATTCTTTGCACGACTACCCCACACGCGGTCCCCCACACGGGGTCTGAGGAAACGCCCCGGGAATTTTTTTGGACCCTATATTAGGTGGGTAGACCTACCTATGGCTTTGTGCATGGATTTCACACATGGTTTTGGTCATGATGGTTTTTTGTCCATGGTATTTTTTAGATCCGGTCAAGGGAACTATGGTTATGTTCTAATCCAGGGTTAATGGATTGGGGTTTATGGATGCTTCAGAATGTATATAAATATTGTAAAATTGAAAGGAATATAATGAAAAATCAATTTGGTAGTTCCGGTTTGGGATCGAGGGGAAAATATTTGTGTATATTTGTTTTATGTTTTATTCTCTCGCCATTGTATATTTTCTATTTTTAGAATTCATATGCAGGTAATTTATATATGGGGTTAAGCTAATTTATATAGAAAACCCATGCTGAAAGGGTCATCAATGATACTTTTCATAGCAAAACCCGTGCTGGCGGCATTTCTTTTCATATCAAAACTCGTGTTGGTCTTCAGCGTGGGTAAACAGTGGAAGATAGGGTTTTCAACGCGACTGTATAGGGAAAAAAAGGTGCCATCAATGCGACTGTCACTAATAACACACGTGCCGAGTGAGGAAATTTTAGGAAAAACAAGAAAGACTTAGGAAGAAACACTAAACCTGATACCCTAAGACACCAACAATTCAAAGTACAGACTAAAAATCAATCCAAAGACAGGGTATTTCAACGGTTGGCCAAAGTTAACAAGAACAAAAAAAATGAAAGGAGGATGAAAAGGGTGTAGGCATCCCCAACATAGTTGCCAATTTGTTATCTAGGCAATCCCTTCTATGGATAGAAGTGATTCCTCTTGCCCCATGTGTGGGTCTAGTAAAAACCATGACAAAACAAGCAAACTTCCCTAACCTAGATCAAAATGACAAATGAGAAAGGGAGATGGCCTACCTCTCTCCTATGCACTCGACCTTTGATGATGATCCCAATCCCTTAGCTACCAGGCTCGATCCTCACTATTCCTTGCATTCGAATACTTGCAAGATATATCAAAAGACAACAACAAGAGAGATCATAACATATGCATTCCAATATAAGTTATACAACAGATCAAGCAATATTGTACTAAGCAAACCATCATAGACAAGCTTATGGGAAGTAAAACATGCTTTGTATTAATGATTAAATTAAAGAGGGAAGCATACAACCAATGCCTTGATGTTGAAGGCCTCCTTTAGGATGGTTCCAAGTCCAAACCAAACTTAACAAGCGCTCCTTTCCTCTCTCACCAAAATGGCAACATCTAAGCACAATTGAGCTGAAAAATGGCAACCAACAATGACCAACCCATTGAGGAAAGTGAAGAACAAATTTATTGTGAGGGAGAGGGAGTTAGAGATATACCAAAGGGGGAAGAAGGTCCTTATCCCAAAGGTAATATCCCTAAAGGTAGGATCAAGGGCTCTAAATGGGAGTACTCAACCATATCTTCATCCAAAAACTACCATCTCGTCGTTCTCGAGGCTTCTAGTAAGAGAAGCTTCTGCTCCATTTTTGGAGAAATTGCCTGAAGAGGACCAACGTGGATTTTCCTATCAAAAGTCGCACTGCCAGCGCTAGTTACTAGTTAGACAAAAGGTTACCAACATAGATTTGCCTACTAAAAGTAGCGCTGTTATTGCAAATTAGCGGTTTTCACAAGTTTTTTATAGAATTCTTCAAGACATTAGTTCTCCATATTTTCAGGGACTTATTGAGCATATAATTCATGGTGAATGAGTTTACACAACTTTTGTCACTTTACAACATTTGTGACAACAGTGGCACAAAGGAAAACACTTCAGGTATAGTTGGGAATGTGACAAAATATTGTGTAACAGGGAGGGATTGCTTCTAAACAAAACTACACTAATACTCTCAATGAATGCGGTGCTAGAAGATACATCAAAAGGAGGAAACATACGCTAAACTCAAACTTATTTTCAAACATAGGTCAAAGATACATAAAAAAATAAATAGTTTACACATGTAATTCTTACATTGTTGACTATTTTTGGGTAAACTCCATTTTATTTCCCCACCTCCATGGTAGCTTTGCATTCCATTAATTCTTCAACAACTACTTTCAATTTTCCAATTTCCTTGTCTTTTTCTCTCAATTGATCTTTTGTATCATGTAATTATAATTGATAGGGGAACCCCTAATAGTTTGTGATAAGGGGATTGGGGGCTCCCTCGTCACAAACCATAATCCCTAATGCATTAATCCATTAGGAAAGGGGGACCAAAGGCATAGTTGTAGGGGCATTGAGACCAAATTTGGGGGTTCATAACAATAGGAGAAGTGGAATGGTATGACCAAAAAGGTTGGGGGGGGGGCATATATTGTGGTATATTGAATGGGGAAAAGGGACAAAAGGGCAGCATGGATGGGTAGAAGTGGGAGGTCCACGCATAATTTACTAAGGTTTATAATCCTAGCATTATAGAATGATAAGGGGACTTATAACCTAATGTCGTAGGGGATAAGGACCTAAAGGGAAGGCAACAAAATAAATTGATAGGGGAACCCCCAATAGTGGTGATAAGGGGATTAGGGGCCCCATTATCATAACCCAAAAACCCTTAAAATATAACCACTAAATTCCCTATCCCCTTAAACCCCAAAATAATATCTTAACCCCTACACTCATAACTCATAACCCATTAACCCTTTGACCCATTAAACCTTAAGCCACTAACCCCTAACCTAGAATCCAGGAATCCCCTAAGCCCTAACCCCTTATCCTCTTAGCATGTGACCCTTAACCCTAACTCCTAACCCCTAAACACCTTAACCCCTAACCCCTTAACCAGACACGCAAATCCCCTAACTATTAATCCCTTAACCCGTAAATCCTCTAATCCTAAGTTATTCGTCGTTAACCCTTAACGCTTAACCCCTGAAGCCCTTAACCACTAAGCATCCAAGGCCAAAAATAACAACTTAAACCAACACACTAACCTCCTAGGAGAATCCTTCACCTCTGATTAAGCATATTGTCACTGTTTTGTTTTTAGAGAACTAGGTGCTGGTCTTGAGGGTATGTGTTTGTAGGTAATGCCCTTATTACCATGCATACCAAATGTAGAACAAATGAATAATTTACAAAGCCTCGATCTAAATTTCTCACTATTTCTACACTTCATGTTGAGATGGAGCTTTTAGTAATCTCCCACATAAGGAGTTGGAAAATAATAGATCATTCATAAAGACAAGTCCTCTCTAGCCCTAATGCAAAGGAGCAAACCCTTGATACAAATATTTTGTTTGCTAAAAAAACTCAATTGTGCCAATTTATAATACTATACATAAGAGGAAATAAAATGACATTATCCACATCAATGCTTAAAATAACCTCACATTAATCATGAGAGGTGAGCTACGGGGTGAATATGGGGCACTATTAAAGTTACATCATGTTTAAATTCATTTTACACTGTGAGGTTGTTCTCTAGTAGGGTTGATGCATCGTCACAAGGGAGCATGACACATTTTTGTGGGGGAGCGATTAAAGTTGTAACACAATTCAAGTGTCATACACCTCCAATGTAAATGACATCATTGTATGCTTGTGTCAAAAGGTTAGAGAGGTTATTCATATACAATACATTCATTGTACTTGGACTTCATATTTTCATGGCCTCGACTCTAGGATGGATTTGTACTACGAATACTTCATGAAAATGAGAGGGGGCCTTATTGTTTAACCCACATATGCACAAGAGCACTAGATGTCGCCATTCAGACCCCCCTTGGTGGGTTCAAAGTGGGTTTGAATTGACATCGAGTTGAAACTAATCATCATGATCTTCCTCTTCTCAATAACATCTACTAGCTTTGCCATATACATGAGATAGAGTTAGAGGATCACCTCATCTATAGATGCCCCATTTATTATGAGATTCAAGGGATGTTCTATTGTCTTTATCAATATTTGGATGGGTCATTGTCTACATTTTTTGAATAAATGTCTAGCTTTTTATATGAGGAAGGTCCTCAGATTTAGATCTTTATATAAGGCCTTATGTGGCCTTCCCCTTTTGAACTCAAGGGGGTCATCTCCTTCCATGTTGCCTTGCCTACTTAAGGTCAAAATTACAAACCAAGATCTTCAAATACTTTGAAGCACATAGAATAATGATATTCATTATTCATAATAAACTACAAAATAAAAAATAGGAATTTTTAATTTTATGATACTTTATATTTTGATTATAAAAAAACTAAAACTAACAAACTAACTCAACTTCGAGAGTGATCATTCTAGCACCAAAAAGAGGCGGGAAAAAATTCTATTGAGAAAACTAATTGACAAGTTTTCTTCAGTGACAAAATTCACTAACTCCTACAAATCCCAGATCAAACCACATGTATAGTGTCAAAATCCTTGTTCGGGCCAAGTTTTTTCTCAAGCGAAACATTATAATAGTTTAGAACCAACATAGGTTGTTTTGCTACTAGATATTGAAGAAATATCCAATGGGGGGTTCGAGATTAGATTACTTGAGAAACCCTTTGGTTCTCGTAAGTTTCATGTTTAATAAATCCATCTCTCCAGGGGTTGATGCCTCGAAGCTTGGCAAGGAAAAATGGGGAGTGACTGATTTGTTCCACAAGTTTATCTCCCAGGACAAGGGTATACTTTGGGTAAGGTTTTTTTACATGAGGAAAATAAATGTTTAGGGTTTGAATATTTTGAGATCAAGATTTCATAATTTTTCGATCAGTGCTTGAAAAATCTATGATTAGGCTTTTGCAAAAAGTTGTTGGGTGCGACCCAACTTGGTCCAATTTTGGTCAAAGACTTTGTAGTTTGAGGAGCGGAGTGCACAGTACCGTAAAACTATATTTACTGCATGGTGCTCTAGGGGCTTCAGGGTTGGTTGAAGCCCCTCATTTTGTAACGGGTATTGGGGTTTTAAATGATTGTCTTGTTGATCCCATGGTATGCGGACCATGGTTTTGTAGTAATGTAGTGTATATAAAGAGATGTAATACTTTGTCGAAGATCATGATATAGTTGATGAACACAAGTGATTGTATCTTCTGTTTTCAGTCTGTGTTTTGGGCCTTAAAGAAAGGCTCCGCAACTCAGTGCACAGAGACCTTGGAAGGGTATGCAACTTAGTGCGTATACCACCTACAACTATGTGCGTAGGTCGAGAAGCTGAATGTATTGAAGAGAATCATCTTAATAATTTTTTTTTTGGGAAATATTATGTATTCATATGTATTGTTATATTTGCTTTCTAGCTGTTTTGTGAAGTAATGATTGCAAGTAAATGTTATGATAGCGCAAGTTTTATTTTTCTATGATATGTTTATGTTAGACTGAATGTGACGAAGTAAGTAGATAAGTTATACAATGAAGTAGTGATATGTATGCTAGAAGACTAAGTAAAATACAAAAATGTGAAGTAAAAGCCACCTCATGCAGTCCCTCAAGGCTGCAGAAACCTGGTTCTACAACCACCCATAGCCACCTCGGGTGAGACTCTGATATGCTTGCAGGCCATTTCCAAAAGGGCAAGTGTTTGATGGTTTTCTTGGTGCAAAGTCCAAGCCGAACCTAGGTCAAGACGAACTTGGGTCAAGCCCAACTGACCCAAGAAATGGTTATGTTGTTGGGACCAGGTTTTATTTGAGGGATATGTGGATGTGGCAACCATCAAAGAAGGAAATGCAAGATTGGGTAAATCAGAAAGAATGAGAATTTGAAACTCAGGAGAATAGAAATCCGTGATTAAAAACTAAAGCCTAGTTGTAGAGATATATATTTCACAGAACAACATGGGTTTTTCTTTGTGTCGTTTGTTAATGAACTATATGAATGGGTATCAAGGTTGGCTGAGAACGAGACTTGTTTTAGAAACAATGAGCCTACCACGTGGAGCCCTGAATTAATACAACGACTCAAGGACACCAACAATAACATCTCAAGAGTCGTTGATTTTTGTATTGATAGTATCCTGGGAGGATTTATCACCTAATTTGCCATAGACATGATTGTATATTAAAACGAAGCTAATCGAATATTCTTTAGGGGACCGTCATCTAAGTATGTAAATTCATTAAAGTTGTGGATTAAGATGCTTTTGTGTGAAAAGGGTGTGCTATGAATGCAATCAGATTAATGTTTATACGAAGAGGGAATAAATCTAGACCAGAAATTGGGTCTACGAGAAGTGGAAAGCGATACAGAGTAGATCGTGAACCGAAGAACTTTATTGAGATTGATTATAGTCCCTTGTTAGGTCAATCCAAGAGTGAAGAAGAAGGAAGTAACCCCACAACCCCACGACATTCCCCCTCCAAACCTGAAGGTGTGGCGAAGTTAGGAGCTAAGAATAATCAAGGAATCTTTGGGTTCCCCCATCCATTTACTCCCCTTATCCCTCATCCCCCTCCCATAATTCCCCTACACCCCCTCCCCCTCCCCCTAACCCTCCAAGAATAATGGCCAATGACATTAAGCTACCTGGTTTTAGAGGACTTGGATCAAAGGATCCAGAGCAGTTATGGTTTGTAGCTGAAGCAGTATGGAAAGTAAGACAGATTAATGATGAAGCTGTAAGGAAGGCACAACTCACTATGGAATTGCGAGAAAGAGTACTAACATGTTACATGAAGTATGTGACTAATCAGGCTACCTGATTGGATGATATTAATAAATCTTTGATATCAGAGTTGAAGAAGTCGAAGTCGCAGTCGCAGTGCATTACTGAGCTGAAGGAAATCAAACAGATGCCTACTTATTCTGTTTGAGAGTTGGATCAATGATTCAAGGTGCTAATGGGATAAGTAAGTTTTAACATACCCTCAAAGCATCATAAGGAGTGGTTTATAACTGTGTTGCTGCCACATATCAGATTACCCTTGACTCAACAAAAGACATAAAGCCAAGCTGAAGCTTTGGAAATTGCAATAAAGTTGGAAGATTCACCGATAGGAGATACTCATGCAGAAGTACAGTAGATTCAGAGTCAACTAGAAAATATGACCTTGGAATTGCAAGGTCTAAAGAGAGATAAGGAAGTTAGACCAGAAGTGTGGTGTATAAAGTGTAAATCAAAAGGCCATTCTAAGGAATAATACCCCGTGTTCAGAGATTACTTGGCTAGTGGAGCACCTAATCCATTAAATCTAGGATCAAGCCTATGGTATGAGATATGTAGTACTAGCGGCCAACATCACTCTGAAGAGTGCTATTTGTTGCAAAATATGTGTAGAACCTAAGGTAGTTGTTTTGCAACTTTTGTAAATTAGTAGGACACGATGAGAAAAACTGTTGAAGTTATGACTTGATGATGGAGTGCAGTGCTGATGCTTATAGAATGCAAGCTGAAGGATGTGCACCCGAGGATCAAGGACATCAGGCTAGTTGATGAGGTTTCAAGGGAGGAGGAGGAGGAGGAGGAGGACTTGGTCGAGGACGTGGATAGATCCTCTGCTAGAACTGCAGCTAAACATGTCAGTTTGCAAAAGATTGTCAGAACCCTACTACAACCTATAAGTACTACAAATCTTTTGATCATGTGATAGAAAAATGTCTGGTCCTTATGACGAAGATGCAGGAGAAAAGGAACTCACAACCCACACAAAATATGAAAATGATGACCGGTGAACCAAGGGGGGATTAACCATGCATAAACATTGTAACAAGGAGTGGAACTACGACAAGGGACGATAAAGTAGAAGGTAAGAAGAAAATGGAAGATATATGCGTAAGAAAGACCGCAGAAAAGCCCCTGGGTTCAGTATTTAGAAGGAAAAAGAAATGTTCATGGAGGTGAAGCAAAGCTTCATGGATGCTAGGGCTTCAACATCTAGTGCGCAACCAAAGTCAATGCCAAAGAAGGACTGCGACAAAGTATCTACTCCGACACAAGAATTATATCCAAGTATTTTAAAGTTGTTCTTATAGACATGCATGAAGTTTTTGAGGAATCAAAAGGTTGTCGAAGGAATCCAGGAGTTGATAGACTCATGCACTGATAAAGAAGTTCCATGAAGCGATTTGCGTGAAATAAACAATTTACATCAACATAAGAAGAGAACGAGGAAGGAAATGATACTAACTATGCAGATAGGGTAATATGCTATGGATCAGGTGATTCTAGACTTAGGATCCAATTCCAACATGTTATCTAAGAAAACTTGGGAGTTAATGCTAAGACCAAAGTAGCAATGGTCGTTGATCTAGTTGAGGATGGCCAAACAACAAAAGATCCTCCCTCTGGGAAGGTTACCTGGAATTGTAGTAGATATTGAAGGAGTTCATGTTGTTGCAGACTTCGAGGTGATTGAAATTGTATATGATAGCAAGCCCTATCCGGTGCCACTTGGATTGGATTGGGCTTTCGATAATTTGGCAATAATCAATTTGAAGAAGAGAAAAATGGTGTTCGAAAAATACATGTTTATGGGAAAACTAGTGTCTTTTCGATCGACTAGCCCTCTAGGTTTGGCAGCTACCCTAGAAACAATAGTTTAAAGCAATTTGCGATTTCTTCTATGTATAATAGATAAGTGAAAGACAAAGGAACCAACCTGGATTGTCCGCTTAACTCCTTGCTTGATCTCTCTCCCCCTTGACAGAGCTTGCAACTCCTCTCCGTACTTATCCCGCTTGGAGAGTACCTGTAGAAACACAGTAACAAAGAACCATCAAAGCATCTTGATCTATTATATCATAAGCATTATAGAATCAGAAATGTAATGAACATACAATGACATTCACAAATAATAGTATTCACAAGTGCACAATTATATGGAAGAAAACTCAAAGAACTTTATTAAATAGAAGGGAGAATTACAACCCAGTTGTCTGATCCAGCATCATCCTCCCAGCATGAAGCCCTCTTCACCTCATGAAGTAGAAAGATCACACCAACAATACAATGCTCTTTCTCAAATACAAACTATCAACACTTCCTTGCAAATTACAAAATTCCAGCCTCTAGATCTCTTAGATGAGGGATCCATTTATAGATGTGTGCAAGGGTGTGAATCATCTCTGGGGTTTTGATTAGTGTCATTCCACTTATTTCATTTGGTTCCACCTGGAGATTTCTTGGATCTCTTACTCATCCCTGGGTTAATTCAGAGAGGCAAGTGTCATAGGGGAAGTTTCTAGAAGATTCCATGAGCATCCACTTAGCAAACTATCTCGGACATTTGTCCATCCTCGCTCATCGCACCCTACATAAGGCCTCATCAGTATGCATCGCACCTGGCTAGTGTAGAAGTCAATATGCATCGCATCCTGATAGTGGAGCAGTCATTATGGTCCTGTTTAGGCCACTTTTGGATGGTTTTTCAGGTGGAACTTTTGGGGAATGATGTAATCAGTTGACCATGATCTTTTAGGGTATGAAACAAATCTTTTATGGGTTAAAGAGCCCTAGTTTATTGACATATAAGATTGGGGTTGAAGTGCCCAAATATGTCTATAACAGTTGCCCCCTAAAGCATGAAGTCATAAATCTTTGATGTCGGGTGAAATGCTTTATCATGAGGATTTGAGGTTTTCGAAACTGGAAGGTGACCTATATAAGATACAGTACAATACATCATCACAATATAATTTTCATGATCTAGTTGAGGCGGGCATTCCCATGCTCAACTTTATAAATTCATTTCATGTACATAGAACATATAGTTGTCTGCAAGTGCAGACTAGTGATTCTTCAGGTGTAGAGTCATCATCCTTGGCTCGGATGACCATCTGTGCAACTTCTGTGTACTTTGATGTATTTATATCCTTGAATATATCGCAACCCGAATGGATGAAACTAGATCCAGGGTCTTCAAACTCGTTCAATCTTCGCCCGATGTACAAGTCAATCCATGTGAAGAGATTTTCTAAAGTCGAACATGGAAAGACATCGCCTGATTACCAGCCAATAATGTGAGCTGTTAACAGACGCGAGAGGAATCACTTATAATGATAGTGACCCTCAAGGTACTACAGTAAAATTCACGTGGTGTGAATATATGATCCGATGTCGAACACCACGCAAAATCTTTCAGTCGAAGGCCATTGATGTCAACCTATCACCGGAAGCGAGAAACTTGCCATTGAGGCATGCAAGCTTCAAAGTACTGAAAGGGTTGTTTCTAAGTCAACTTCTTGGATAATGAGCTGATGTTGACAAGAAGTGACCTGTCGTAGGAGGGCCTTAATGTATCCCACATCTACGACATGAAATGAAGCAAATGATTTTCTAGAAGTGAAAATGATCTGATGACACAAGGTTCAGGAATGACGGTCATGAAAAATGGAGGGTGAAGGTATTGCAGTGGATGAGGCATTAATTGGATTGTGGTTTCTCACCTGAATGACTTCTCTTGAACATATCAGTGACATTGAGATGGATTGGTAGCATTAACCGCAAAAGATGGATGGTGTGGAGGACCAATGGTGATATGACTGGTGAACGGAATAACCTAACCCGACTCAATCATGGTGATGGAGTGAAAGTGTTGTGTTCAAGAGAAACCTGCTAACATAAAGTTCTTCAAGTTTTCTGCCCTTTTTCCCCAGTCATTGCTAACCAATACCTCTTTATTTTTTTCAAGCTTGAGGAGGATAACATATGCTTGTTCTATAATTTTCCCTTTAGGCAAACCTGTGACTATGTTTTAACGAGCCTAGCGACAGTGAAACTCGTTCTTGTCTAGGTGGACAAGTTTGTTGCTATTGTTTTAACGAGTTTAACGACAAATATAACTCAGTCTTTTTCATGTTTAAAGAGTTTGAAAAAGGATGAAAAGGAAACTTTGTCTCATCTAGGAATGGACGAGTTTGTCGCTATTGTTTTAACGAGTTTAACGACAAAGATAACTCGGTCCTTTTCATTTTTAGAGAGTTTGAAAAGGGACGAAAAGGAAACTCCAGCAGTTCTTTTTTGTAGCATAGTCCCTTAAGTTTGAAAAAGGATAAAATAATATGAAAGGGATGACTTTTCGATCACTTTAACAAGATGAAAAGACAAGTGCTTGAACTTTTTTGTGAGATAATCCCTCAGGTGTGAAAAAGATTAAAATATACAAGAGGGATGGCACTTCCAATCACTTTAACGAGCTGGAAAGGCCAATTTCTCGACAATATTTTCATATTTAACGAGTCTGAAAAGAGTTTAAAGGAGACTCGTTTTTGAGGAACGAGTGGTGTCTAGGGTAGCAACTTGTCCCGGGCAAGCTTGGAACTTCTCAAAACATGGTGATGTGAAGAGATTGGCTAACAAGACCACTCATCGCAGTTGTTCCTCAAAAAGGGTTTACAATCAAGTGGAAGCGTATGATTGGCCAAAAGAATGGAGGTGATGGGAGGAACACAACCAAGGCTCAAAAGGCTGATAGCATGGTAATCATAGAGGTTATTTACCGAAGGTGGGTTCATTTTTTAACGAGCTTGAACCGTGGGGGAACTATGCTTGGTGTGGGTTTCATTGTTTTTACAAGCTTGAAACGAACAAACATATGCTTGGTACCGTGGTCAAAGATGTTCAATTCACCATTTAGCACATTAGATTCTTTCGTCGGTCATTCAACCTGCTCAATCACTCCATCAAATTGATTAGAAATACACATATATGTACGAAAAATGAATTAAAACTAACATTTTACTTGAAGTATGTGAATAGTAAATATAAAAAGTAGTTTTACCTTTCACTTTCATCATTTCATTTCAAATTTGGGATTTTGGAGCTCTGGAGTGGTTTCCCCCCTTAAATTTCATCAGTTGATTTTGGGAGATCTGGTGGATTATTCTCCGCGCCATCAGGACCAGGTAGGAGCTAACCTTGAGCTCTTCATTTTCATTCCATCTTTTCTTGATTCTGAGCAAGTTTTTCCATTTTTCTGGGCCCCTGGGGTTTGAAGAATTCGTTCTCCAACCATCAAACCTAGCCTATATCGAAAGGTGCGATGCATACTGAGTTGTACACTGGCCAGTCAGTATGCATCTCACCTTGCTCAAAGGTGGGGTGTGATTGGCGTAGAAGGGCATCTTTATACAGTGATTTTTCATCAAAATTTTGCCTGTTTTTGCTCAAATTTGGATCCTAACTCATCTTTTGTTTGCATTTCATATTTTTGTTGGATCAAAATGGTTGTCACATGGCGTGAATTCGAACATGAAGAAGAGGACATGATTTCCTTACACGACCAGGGCACAGTTGCTGCATTACGAAACTGTGGTTTGCTGAAGTTCTTCCGCATATCCAGCATGAGGCAACAAATCAGTTTGTTGCAGTATTTTCTCGATGCTTTGGATGCGATTGACCAAGTATTCCAGATCAAAGGTAAATCTATTCCATTGACAGTCGAGGACATCTACTTTCTGACGGGATTGTCGAGGTGTGGTGCCCCTCTTTCACTTTCAGGATTCACTCGTGGGGGTGAATCCGTGAAAGACTATATTCATCAGTTCTGCATAGATGAATCTCAGCCCAGCAGAGATGGAAAGATCAATATCCAGGATGTCACTGATCGGTCCTTGAGGACCATTTTATTTACCTTTGCTAGATTGGCTGGCAACGTGGCTTTACACTTGGCAAACGGATCTTACATGCAGTATGCCCTGGAATGCCTGGAACCAAAGGTGTTCAACTGGTGCGAGGCGGTACTTCCTGTCATAAAAGAACAACTCTCCAAAGTAAATAATGGAAGAACCAAGAATTTTGGCGATGGTTCCATATTGACTGCTTTTTCTTTGGAGAGGATTCCACTGATGCAGCCTCAGAACATTTCACTGAGTTTGCAGCACCGAGGGAACCACAGATGCAGAGATGGGTTGATCTTATGGCCAGACATGCCATTCAGTCACAGATTTCCTTCTCTGATGCCTTTTTCGAGTGGTTTGACCGTCAGGAGATGGTCTTTGCGGAGTACCCATATGTCGGGATGGATTTCTGAGGGGACCGAGATTTGGCATTACCAGCTAGCGAGCAATGGAGCGCTATAGGTAAAATGATTCAACCACATATTTGTTTATCAGTTTTATAATGTTTTTGTGTTTTTAAATGTTACCAAGACTAATCAAACTTATATGTGTGTGCAGATATTGGACCAGTGGCACGCCCACGGGCGACAGATGGCGCTCCAGCAGGAGAGGCTGTAGGGAGGGCTGTCCTTTGGGATCTGGACATATCGGAGACCCTGGCAGTGCTGCAGGATCAGATCAAGGGCCTTACTCTCGGTATTCAGGATGTCAGGACTGATGAGCTACCTTTGAGGTTACAACGCCATACTATTGGTGTGCCGAGTCGATGGACTAGGATCTTGCGCATGATCGCACAGGGGGTGACATGTTATCACCAACATCATTAGTCTAGGATGCTTCCCTGCATTCATTTTTGAGTTTCTTGGTCATATGACCGATTTTGTCTTAGACACAAAACATTTTGTAAAAACTATAAACAGTTATATATTTTTGACTTTCGGAGTTTTATTTTAGTTAAGTTATGCAATCCTGATGCAAATGTTAATGTGAAATGCTTTCTTTACAAATGTTGCAAATGTCTATCTAACACATAGTTTTCTAATGAATAAGTCAATGTGTTTAAGTTTCTGGAAATGTGTTGATTTTGAATGGAATCAAACTGTCTCTCCAAAATCCTGACCCTTAGGAAAATGCATAAATAGCTAGGTTCCAAATGGAATAAATGCCAGTAAGCTGTAGAATGACAAGTTGTGAATCTAGCCTGACAACGAGTCGGCGTATGCCATATGAAATGGAATCAGAGAGAAGTTCAATCAACGTGCTATATTCAATGATGTTGTTCGTCGACGGACCAATACATATCCCCCTGAAACCACTAACTCGCTGCTTGGAGTGAAAATGGCCCAGGCTGCAGAAGATAGGTTCTGCGTACTACGACTAGCTCCGTTGGCGTACCCAACAAACGGTTCCAAAAAGTATGACATCTGCAACAAATGCAAAGTGGATTACCTAACCAAAACGACAACTCTAAAAGAAAACAAAAATGCAACAAAACATATACACAAAGAGTTTACTACACTTAATCAAGCATAGTAACGTTTAAGATACAACCCGTTTCGGGGCTGCGACAGTGGAATCCCATCATAATCGACCAGCTGGTAGGCTCGTTTTGGCAATACTCATTTAACAATGTAGGGGCCCATCCATAATGGTTCGAACTTACCTGCTCCGAATTTGTCAGAGTCTTGATCGTAGAGCAAGACCAAGTCACCTTCTGAGAAGACACGAGGCTTGACATTTTTGTCAAATTGCGCCTTGACATGTTTCTTATGTGCTTCATTAGCCAACACGGCGTCATGACGGGTTTCATCCAAGTGGATTAGTTCCAAGAAATGAGCCTCTTCTTCCGAAGTTTCGGGAAGCAGATCAATTGCAAGCTTGAGGGACGAGATTTCACACTGAATTGGTAAGACAACTTCCAGACCATACACCAAATGAAAGGGTGTAAATCTGGTTGCATTTCTCACCGAAGTCCTATATTCCCACAGAGCTGAGTACAAGGTTAAATGCCGATTCCGTTTGTGGACTCCAATCATTCTTTGCGGCATGCACTTAAGGACTTTATTGATTGCCTCAACCTGTCCATTAGCTTATGGATAATATGGAGTAGAACTATCATGGGACAATCCTAATTTGGCAGTCAATTCAACCATCATGTGATTGCGAAAATGCAATCCATGATCTGCGACTATAGCCTGTGGTACATCAAATATAGAAACTACATGATTAAAAAAGAAAAGAGCAACTATTTCACTGTTGTTGTTTAATGTAGGCATCGCCTCGGCCCATTTTGTAAAATAGTCGACAACGACTATAATATACCCATGCCCCATTTAGCGAATGGCCCAACAAAAACTACTGGATGCAGCGGTGCAGGTGGTAATTTGGATTTGCGATAAAAAAATTGACAAGCATGGCAACTTCTGACTGCAGTTATGCAATCTCTGAATATGGTGGGCCAGAAGTAACTTGCTCGTAAGATCTTTTGTGCAGTAGCGTAACCAGATAGATGCCCCCCACAAGCACCTGAATGACAATCATTCAAAACTTTTTCGGCCTCCTCATGCATGAGGCACCTTCGCAGAACTGTATCGACACCACGACGGTAAAGTGTATCACCAACGATCAGGTAGTCCCTGGCTTGGTATTAAGTACGTCGATGTTCATAGTGAGAGGTGTTAGGCCTAAAGTTTGGGTTTGGAGATAGACCAGTATATCCCCATACCACGGATCGCTTGATGATATCAGAAACATAGTCTCATCCACGATTGATGCCTTGGATGTCAAATCGTTGGATGATGAGGGAAGGTCACAAAGTAACTCCGTGAAGATGAGAGACTTCTTTGATTTGGATTTGGTGAATTCCAGATGAAACTCTTGCAAAATGGCTATCCATTTGGAATATTTGCCCCCTAGTAATTGACACGACAGAATGTAGGTCATAGGGTTGCAATCTGACACAATGGTAGTCTTGCGAAAGAGAACATAGTGTCGAAATCTCTGTACTGCTTGAACAACTGCTAAAGCCAACTTTTCAACATAGGAGTACTTTCTTTCTGTATCATTAAGGTTGCGACTTGAATAATATATAGGATGTTCTATTCCATTATCTTCTTGTACTAAAACCATGGTGATGGTTGTATCTATGGCGGCGAGATATAGGTTAAAGTATTTTTGATAGTCAGGAGCGTACATTAATGATGCTTTTATCAAGGAATTTTTTAAAGCATCAAAGGAATCTTGTGCAACTTGATCCCAGTGGAAGGGTAATCCTTTTTTCAAAAGACGCGTATAACCTTTAGCGAGTTCAACATAATGTGGAATGAACCTCTTGAGAAAGTTAGCTTTCCCTTGGAGTCTCTGAATCTAAAGAAAATTTGAAGGTGGAGGCATGTCAAGGATTGCCTGAACCTTAAATGGGTCGAGTCGAATTCCATTCTTAGGAACTACAAAACCAAGAAATTGACCAGAACCAACACAAAACACACGCTTGTGCGGATTGAGTCGTATCTTGTAGTGTCAACAACTTAGAAATATGGCTCTCAAATGCTGCGGATGATCAGTCTGCTTTTGCGAATGAGCCGATAGATCATTGAGATACATTGAATGATGTGTTTGATGTCATGGAAGGCGTAATTCATTGCCCTCTGAAATGTTGCCCCTGCGTTCTTCAAACCAAAAGGTAATTTACGATACGCGAATGTGCCCCACAGACATATAAATGCAGTCTTCGACTGGTCCTGTGGGCGGATATTGATTTGTTTATATCTGGAAAATCAATCCATAAATGAAAAGATTTTGCATCCGACACATTCATCAATTATCTGGTCGATGAAGGGTGTAGGATAGTTGTCCTTTAGACACACTTGATTTACATCCCTATAATCGATGCGCACTCTAATTGTTCCTTGCTTTTTCATCACAGGAACAATATTCAATACCCAATCAGTGAGAGGAACAGGGTAAATGAAATCAGCATGCAAAAGTTTTTCAACTTCTGCCTTAATGGTAGCGGCTTTCTTCGGGTGAAAAGGTCGAAGCTGTTGTCATACTGGTTTGACATCTGGATACATCTTGATTTCATGTTCAACAATTCTCAAGTCAATGCTTGGAATTTCTTCATATGACCATGCAAAGACATCTCTAAATTCGCGAAAGAGAGCGCAGTAAATTTCCAATTCTGATGGAGAACAAGATTTGCCAACGTGAATATTCTCTACAACATTAGGTTTGGTTGAGATATTAATGGCGATATTTTCTTCAATATTGGATAGATTTCGCTCGGAATCCACTGTATTTACAATATTTGATAAAAAATAAAAAACTGAAGGATAACTAAGGTCACTTGAATAATCTTCATTGTTATCTTGAAGGTGGGAATGATGGTGGTAATCTTCTCACGACGTCTCTCCTATCATCATTGACTGGATGATTCCTTCGTTTATAGAATGTATACGAGACCAAGAGTCAGAAGAGGTACCATACTCTAGAGACCTATCTATCCAAACACTCGTTGAGTGCTGATTTGGGTTTGCCGCCTAGGCCCAGAAAATTGATTGCTACAAATATTCTATGGGGCTTGGGGGCAACACCTCGCGGTGATCCACACTATCAGAATGGTCATAGTTCTTCTTAATCTTAGAGGATGTAGAAGATATCATATGACAGGTTTCCACTGTGGCCACTTCCGCAAGTCCTATTGGAGGCAGGAGGGAAAAAGTACCCATTAAGGATGGGTCTTTCAGGAGACCTACTCCGACATTTTGAAGTGATTGAGAACTTCCATGGATCAATGGAATGCTTCCAGTAGCTTGTGAACTATTAGGAAAAAAGGCTAGTTGGTCAATGATTGTAATTCCACCTTGGAAGGGAAATGCAATCTTTTTGAAATATGTAGACACAACGACAGCCATAACATAAATCCATGGCCTTCCCAGTAAGATATTGTAATCAAGGTTTCCATCAATGACCTCGACTTCAATCTCTACTGTTTTGCCCCCCAGTTCAACTTGCAAGTTACTTAAAATCCCATACGGCGTGTATGTTCTTCCATCGAATGCTTCTAATGTCATTGATGATCACGACAAGGGTGGTAAACCTAAATTTTTCCAGCAACTCATTGACATAATACAGGTAGATGCCCCCTCATCAATGATTGTTCGATGAACAGTTTTATTGAGGGCTTTTACTAGTATAAGGAAAGCGAGTTGGGCCGGTAACTGAGGTGTGTATCCTTTATGATTAAAGGCCACAAGATTGGAATTCGCTGGATCAATCCCACCTATTGCTGATAAAAAAGCCTGCTTTTGGGAGGGGCAATTCTGCAGTACCTCAAGTGTCGACATAGCGGATGGCGATTGAGCCAGATCCTCCACTATATTATAATTATGTGCAGCTCGAGCACGAGGATTATATTTCAACTTATGTACGACTCCCTTTGGCGGCTTTATAGTTAATTAAGGAATAATGGGTGGAACAACTTCTGGTGAAGTCATTGTCGAACTACTAGGTTGATCTGTAGCCTGGTTGTTTGACGATGTTGGATTCCCGTAATCTTTGTTCCTTGTCAATATCAAAGCATCATTTTGCTATTTTGAGATGGATAGCATAAGCACTTGAGATGTGGAAGCATGATCGATAGCAACCAGATTAGTTTCTGGGTTCGGAAATGGATCAGTCAACATCGCTGAGGTACTTGAAGTATTTAAAAATTTCACAACCTCAGCTTGATGTGGAAAACCTTTCATCCAATGTTCCTCATTACATATATAACGTGGATAACGAGGTTTCTTTTACCTAGTAGGGTTTTCAGAAGATTTTTCAGGAGTTGAATCTTCCTGTTTCTTCTTATTATTTTTCCATTTCTTCTTGCCCCCTGGTTGCTTTGGATTTTTTCCCTTGTCAGATGACACATCATTAATCTCCAAGGCAAGAGGTTTGTCATTTGCTTTTTTACTAGAAACTACAAGGGATTTACTAGATGAAGCCTTTGTGGTTTGCGTGCTTGAGGCACCGATCACGTCATCACTGGCATGAGAGTCCCTGTTTGATTTAGCAGGGGGAGGAATGGAAAATTCTGGTCTGGGAGCGTCAGGAATTTTGTCGTAGAGTGTGCCAGACTGAGTATAGATCAAGTATAAATATTGGGCACGAGTAATGACTTGATCTTCAGTGACAACTCCTCCTTTTTCCACGTCCTCAGTGATAGAATGAAATAAGGACTTAATAAACCACTCAGCTAAAAGCTGATCAGGAACATACGTCTTTACCATTCGACGTCAACGTCTCCACTCATAAATATGATCAGATATGTGAGTGGCCGTGGTCTGTTTAAAGTTGGTAAGGAGCTCGGTTCCTGTTTCATACCTTATGGATAACTGAAAGTGGGTTAGAAAAGTAGTGGCGAGGGCGCTGAAGTTATCAAACGAAGCTCTAGGCAATTCAATATACCATTTCGATGCCAGACCAGTGAGCGTTCTCTAAAAAAGGCGAAACCTAATTGAATCATCATTAAGGGTGTTAGACGAGCACCACAAATGAAAAGTCATTACGTGATTCGATGTATCTTCACCTGGATTTCCATTGAATTTAGGAATATCAGAGGGAAGTTTATGGGGAATCGCTGGCCACCAAGGGGCGTATGCAATTGGATCATTCGTCAGCCGGTGAAAATCTAGTAATTCCAAAGTCGATACAAAAGGCAACTGTTGATTCAGGTTAGGTGAAGCATACCCAGGATAAGATGGAATCACCTGAGCAGTAGGTCTTTGCATACCAACATATTGTATCTGATGCTGGTAACTTTGATAAGGTTGTTGGACATAACCAATATAGTGTGGCTGTTGATAACCGTTTTGAAAATGTGGTTATCCATTACCTACAAAGCCTTGTTGCTTAGGTCCCTAGTAGGTTTGCTGAAATTGCGGTTGTTGGTATTGTACCAGCCATGGTTGTTGGACCATTTGATGTTTCCCAATACTGGAAGGTTGACCAAGATGCAAAGTGATAATACCCATTTGAGCCTGAGTCATTCCAGGTAAGGAAGCACTAACCTTAGGTTGTGATTGAGCGGTAGAGATAAGAGGCTGTTGTATTGCAACCTGAGAGACTTGAGGTTGACACACAATAGGCAATGCTTGTACTTGCAACACGGTCACAATAGCAGGTGTAGTGGGAATATTCGACATAGGTTGGGTCAGTTGCATTGAATATACAACCCTTGGTTTTTGAAGCAATATTGGTACCCAACCACTAGATGTAATTCCAGTTTGACCTAAATTTTGTTGTAAACTCTCATATGGTTGTTCTCCAGGAGGGAACAATGAAAAAGCATACTACCCTCCATATGGCGGCAGTCTAGTGTTCAAAGGGTATATCGGTCTTTGAAGACTGGTATGCCCAAATTGATACTGGTATGCAGGATCAATTTGCTGAGTTTCAACATAAAAAATACTAGATGGGACTCCAGATGAACAAATAGGAACAGACCATGTCGTCGAAACAGCCCTTGAGTGGATTCCAGCTAGTGATTGATAACTAGCCGGGACAGATGGTATACCAACAAACATTGTAGGAATGGCAGCAAGAAGTTCTGTTGTAGTTGTATCAGATGACATAGTCCTAGATGTTGATGGTTGCTCAGACATGTTTAGCCTATCCAAAATATTTCCTAGCAATTCGAAAGGAACTTGCGATGAAGGATGATTAAAAGAACTGACTTTAGGAGTAGAAGGATACAAATGAATCCTAGTTCCAAAATGTAATGGGGTACTGGATGGAGGATCTTTTACTATCTCCTCTATAACAATTAGACCAGGTGGAAGAGGTATACTGTCAGGTCCGTAAAATATTTCTGGAGTTGAAGAAGGTATAGCTTCTACAGTGACAGATATTGGACGGGTGACACCTTCTGAATTTTGGAACTCAACTTGTAGATGTTCAGGTAAGTGAACTTCAGTCTCTGGATCAACTCTAGATGGAGTTGTTTCATGTATAGAAGTGTTTACTATTACACTAGGATCAGTTCTAATGTCCTCTTGTAACTGCGGAACTTCTTCTATAAAGGCAGATGTACCAGAAATGATCGGAGTAACTGTAGTCTCTGACGATGTTGAAACAAAAGTTTCAAATAAACCAAGTGGATTGGACTTAGTTAAACGAGACCATTTTACCCGGAATGGCTTCATTTCTAGAGTCAAAGACAGTTGACTCGCTAGTCTCTGTGAACGACAGAGTTTTGATTGACTTTCTTCCACGATTGCAGATTACTTGATCAACTCAAAATTAAGGGAAAAAAGATGTTATTCTGAATTAATAAATTTTAATGACGCTTTGACACAACTTTGCTTTTTCAAATTTTAAGAGTTGAGAAAAAGCTAAAGATGACTCTAGTCCCCTTCGATTTTTAATGAGTCTGAAGTGACAAGTGCTCAGATGGACCTTTTCTTTTAAAGAGTCGAAAAGGAACGAAAGTGACTACTCTGGAAATCTAGACAGAGGGATTACCAAACCAATCACAAAACTACAATATACACCTTGGTGATAAATCAAAGAGAAACTACCAAGGACTTATGTACGACAGTCAATATTCCTGAATGCTATGTTCAATGCATTGCGATCGATAGGGCGGCAGACACGACTTCTTATGGATAAAGGATATAAGTCTATTGTGGTCTCCCAGTATATATGCGACAGTACAGGGAGCACAAGTCCGTGCTAGCACTTGTCGTATCAAAGAGGAGGAATCACCCAACCTTCGATGAAAACAATAGTTACTAGTTTTTACGACGCCAGAACATGTCTCTAGCCTAGACCTCTAGACGTGTTGTGTTAAGTTCCAAAGCGTTGTTAAATTCATTGAAATTTATTTTAGAGTTGATCTTGTTTAAAAGTTTTCCTTTCAATGGTTCACCGTGTGATGTAGATTTGAAAATTCCTAAAATGCAATCTACAATGATAAACAATCGTTGTTTATTTTGAGTAATGAAAATCCTAGCCACTAGAGAAAGAAAATTATGATTCTTTCAAACAAAGAGCAAAGAGCAGACACTAAATGCACTTTCCTAAATCATTTTTCGCACACAAACTAAATGCAAATGCAAATGCAAATGCATGTATTTGTTTTTCGTTCCCCTTAATGTGAAAAATGCCAAAAAGGAAAACTAAGTATAGCAAAGATCTGAAATGTTTCACTCAAAGCGACATTTTCAACAATTTCTTTTTCAAAATAGAAAGGAAGACTAAACGACACTTTTCAATTTCGAATAGAAAATGCTTTCGACACTTCAAATATCATCAAATCGAATCAAGTACATGACAAAAAGTTCAATTGACTATCCAGGGAAGGAAGACTCCATGACACTTCTCTTTTTGACACAAAACGACAGTTACAACACTTTTTGTACCAAAACAACAGATTGATTTAAGCAACTTTTCAACAAAGGATTGTAAATGGACAAATACATAAAAAACATTTACTAATCCTAATCAATGGAGGCTGATCTATGTGATGCAAGCAGGCTTTAGTAATGAGGTACTGTTCATAAGCAACAAAAATCAACTAAAAAGAGCTGAAAACAAGGACAAAAAACCCAAATTTCAAGAATGGAAATAGGTTCAGTCAATCATCACACCTACGCTTCACAGAAACAGGGATGAATTGCACCTACTACACTCAGGAAGTGTGATGCATACTGGTTGATAGTGACAGACAGTGCGATGGGCTAGGGAGCGCAACTAAAATGGGTTTTGGCTCAAGTTTGCAACTGATTTCAGTGTGTTACGCTGAGCTATGATGGATAGTAAAGAGCAAAGTACAGAGGAATGATCTTGAGAGGTTACTGAGCTACCAAAAGGGCATCTAGAATGCTTGTAAGTCAAATGTTCAATTCATAAACTAAACCAGAGGTTGACTGAAGCAGCATTCATCTACTATGCAATTGCAGAGCAAGAGCAGTTCGAAGGCTATCTGGCTAACTTCAGGCTCCATCTATAGTTTATAAAACAAACAACAACAAC
Organism: Pinus taeda; assembly: GCA_000404065.3. Classification (NCBI taxonomy): domain Eukaryota; kingdom Viridiplantae; phylum Streptophyta; class Pinopsida; order Pinales; family Pinaceae; genus Pinus; species Pinus taeda. Next base: position 61,216 of record APFE031302575.1, read on the forward strand.
AAACAAACATCTATTCGTTCCCCATCGGAGTCGCCATTTTGTTTTTGGGAAAGCTAGTGTCTTTTCGATCGACTAGCCCTCTAGGTTTGGCAGCTACCCTAGAAACAACAGTTTAACGCAATTTGCAATTTCTTCTATGTATAATAGATAAGAGAAAGACAAAGGAACCAACCTGGATCTTCTGCTTAACTCATTGCTTGATCTCTCTCCCCCTTGACAGAGCTTGCAACTCCTCTCCGTAATTATCTCGTTTGGAGAGTACCTGTAGAAACACAGTAACAAAGAACCATAAAATCATCTTGATCTATTATATCATAAGCATTACAGAATAAAAAATGTAATGAACATACAATGGCATTCACAAATAATAGTATTCACAAGTGCACAATTATATGGAAGAAAAATCAAAGAACTTTATTAAATAGAAGGGAGAATTACAACCCAGTTTTCTGATCCAGCATCATCCTCCTAGCATGAAGCCCTCTTCACCTCATGAAGTAGCAAGATCACACCAACAATACAATGCTCTTTCTCAAATACAAACTATTAACACTTCCTTGCAAATTACAAAATTCCAGCCTCTAGATCTCTTAGATGAGGGATCCATTTATAGATGTGTGCAAGGGTGTGAGTCATCTCTAGGGTTTTGGTTAGTATCATTCCACTTGTTGCATTTGGTTCCACTTGGAGATTTCTTGGATCTCTTAGTCATCCCTGGGCGAATTCAGAGAGGTAAGTGTCATAGGAGAAGTTTCTAGAAGATTCCATGAGCATCCACTTAGCAAACTATCTCGGACATTTGTCCATCCTCGCTCATTGCACCCTACAAAAGGCCTCATTAGTATACATCACACCTGGCTAGTGTAGAAGTCAGTATGCATTGCACCCTGATAGTGGAGCAGTCAGTATGGTCCTGTTTAGGCCAGTTCTGGATGGTCTTTCAGGTGGAATTTTTGGGGAATGATGTAATTAGTTAACCATGATATTTTAGGGTATGAAACAACTCTTTTAGGGGTTAAAGAGCCCTAGTTTATTGACATATAAGATTGGGGTTGAAGTGCCCAAATATGTCTATAACAAGACAATATGAGGGTCATTGCTCCTTTAGACCCATCAGAAGGAGTGTGTTATACAAAGCTTGTCCGGGATGAGTACTACGATGCAGATGTTGAAAACATTTATCAGATGAAAACTAAGGAGGAAGATTGGATTAATCCCACTATGGAAGGTAAACTAAGCTGGGAACAAGATAGTTCATGTACTTCAGATTCCAAAGAAGAACTGGAAAATTGGCATAACAGGTTACATGAAGTATCTACTAGACGATGTGCTAGAATCACAAAATCACTTCACTGCATAACTTTAGAAGTATGTAATCTACCTTATTATGATGTAATAGGATATGTAAGCCTTTTTCTTGATGAATATGAAAGAGAAATACCATAAGAACAAATTTGCAATCTTTCGATGTAGCGGTGAGATCTACACCTGCTAGATGGTGGGGTACTCATAAAAGGAATATAGGAAGTTGGGAGGAGTATCGAAGGCTGATGTGGGTCAGATTTGGGCCAATAGATACAAGAGTCAAAGTAAAGTATGATGGTAAGGTTGACCCCCGGGAGCATATTTATCATTGCACTTCAGTTTGGAAGGAGGTTCCAGAACAAGAGTGGGTATATGGGTTTATCCACACACTAGAAACGTTTCATATGAATTGGTATCTCGAGACATAATTGCGACATGGAAGTGCGAATTGGACAAATTTGGTTGAAGGGTTCATACTAACATCTAGTTTTGAAGATGACTTTCTGTGCATAGATTCATCCCTTAAGAAAGTTAGAGAAAAGGATTTTGAGAACACAACTTCGCTAACATGGAAGTAGACAGATTGAACCACGCATTTGGAGCAAGAACTGGAGTGATATAATGTGATTGCAAAAGAAGATGAAGAGGATCCACATAATATCGACAACGTAGAATTAGAAGGACACTGCGAAGTTGTTGGACTAGAACCTGAAATGTAGAAAATCCTGTAGATTCACAAGCTCGTGCAATGAACTAATGAAAAAGACAAGAATCTACTTCTACTCTTTACAGTGGAAGCACATAATGATCAAGCAAAACAATAATTGATAGAGGAAGAGAATCAAATACACATAACATAATAAATATCCGAGGAAAGCCATAGCTCAAAACTCCACTATCTGTGTTTTATATATATCGGAAAATCAAGATGAGATTACACTACTTGTTTTCTCAAGAAAAATCCCAACACTTAGTAAAATCAATCTCAAACTCACAAGCAAGAATTAGGTCAATAATTAACCAATTGACCATCTCTCCAAGTCCCTATTTCCTTGTATAATTCCTATGGATGATTAACCCATCTTAAAGGGAAATCACCGCGCTCAAAACTGCGCGATCCCTTCAAGAATCAGTTCTTGATTGCATGCACTATCAGTGCAACTTAGAAAAATCTAAAACAAATAGTACACTGTCCCTGCATTCTAATCTCAATTGGGCCTTTCTCAAAATCAACATGCATGAGTTTATGATGAGGGAATATTCAGTTAACTGGAGTAGCACTAGTTGAGTGCACTAATGCATCAACTGACTGTTAACTCACTATTAGTTCCTCAAACAATTTGGAACTAATTTAACTGGACTTAACTCAGTAAATTGAGTTAACTAATTACCACTCATACTTAACTCATCCTGGACCCCTATAATATAGGAATAACATATACATGACTTCAGAAAGACTTCCAACTTGAAATTCCTAAGCTAATTAAGTTTAATAGACTTAATTAACTATTTACAAGTTGCTATGAGAATACAATTTGATTTTAATTCACAATTTAATTCAAGGACAATTTAAACTGGATTTTCTTTTGCCATTTTCAACACTCCCTCTCAGCAAGAAAGGGATTATCAACTACCTTGATCCTGTATCTATGAAACTTGAATTTGCATATTGATAATAAATTTGTCAATATGTCAGCATCTTGCTCCTCTATGGGAATATAATCTAACAACATGATCCGCCTCAATACACAATATATGAGATGATGATATCGAATATCAATATGCTTGGATTGATCATGAAAAACTAGATTTTCAGAGAGTTTGATACAACTTTGATTATCACAATAAATCACTATACGATCCAGTTGCTGACCAAACAAACCAACCATGATCTTCCTCATCCAGATAACCTCACATGCTGCCTGACTTGCAACCATGGACTCTGCCTCTGCCGAACTGAGTGCAATCGATCTCTGTTTCCTGTTGTACCAAGAAACTGCTGCTGACCCAATATTGAAGATCCCTCCTGTTGTGCTCTTCCTGTTGGATGGACTCCCTGCCCAATCTGCATCGGTGAAGCCTTGAAGCTTCACTCCCTCTGTCCGTTTGTATGATAACCCAAACTGATTAATGCCTCTGAGGTATCTCAACACATGATTTTCCACCTTCCAAAATAGCATGGTAGGCCTAACCATAACTTGAATAAGCTGGTTAAATGCATATCACATATCCGGTCTTGTGTTCACTAATTACATTAGTGAACCCACAAGTTGCATGTAAACAATAGCTTCCACTACTTCCCATGAAGTAGCATTCTCCTTCCTCCATTTACTAGCTAGAGGAGTCTCCATGGGTTTACTGCTCTCCATGCAGAATCTCCTAAGTATCTCGTTGGCATACTTGCCTTGAGATAAAAACAACTCCCCATCTCCCTACCATACCTCCATGCCAAGAAATTAATGCATGAGCCCCATGTCCTTCACCTCAAACTCTCTTGCAAGGTCCTCCTTGCAAGATTTGATGAGATTCTCATCACCTATCAGTATGAGATCATCAACATAAAGTAAAATTATCAACAACTTACCTTCCACCACAATGTGGTACAAGTTCGCATTCGCTTCACTCTTCATGAAGCCCAACCCAATGAAGTATCTATTTATCCTGGTGTACCAAGCACGGGGTGCTTGCTTCAACCCATATCATTCTCTCTTGAGTCGACACACATGTGAATCATGATCAAAGGTTTCAAAACCTTTGGGATTCTCTATGTAAACCTCTTCCTCAATCATTCCATTGAGGAAGGTAGTATTCACATCCATCTGATGGATTTTCCAACCCATATGTGCTGATAGTGCTAACATAGATCTGATTGATGAGTACCTTGCAACAGGAGCAAAGGTCTCATCATAGTCAATCCCCTTTACCTGTGAAAATCCATGGGCCACAAATCTGGCCTTATGCTTCTCCACACTACCATATGCAGCTTTCTTTACCTTGTAAAGGGAACGGGAGCTCACAACTAACTTGTCCTCTGGTCTCGGGACCACATCCCAAACACTATTTCGAACTATGGAGTCATACTCCTCCACCATCGCATCAACCCAAACTAGATGCTACATTGCTTCCTGAAAGGAAGATGGCTCTATCACAACACATGCACCCATAAGAACCATGTATCAAGTGTACCTCTCATGTGACCTCCTCTATCTGCGCTGAGAAGTGGGTGCTCCCACATTCTCCCGTGCATCATCCAACAATTTGTCAGCCTCTCTAGTGTGCTTTCTTCCCTCTCTGGAAGAATTTGCCTTAGTGGATGTCTCCACTCTTGGAACCTCTGCATGTGGCTGCTCCACATCAATTTGAGGCCCCTCAAACTTAGGAGTTAAAATCTCCTCATCTGCATATAGCTCAAGTTCCCTCTCAATGGAAACTCGCATGGCCTTCTCCCCATCGAATTTGATATCCCTGCAAACCACTATCATCCGACTGGTCCGCATGTACACTCGATAGTTGTGGGGTGTATTAGTGTACCTCACCAATATCCCCAACTCTGCTGTTGGGTCAGGATTCTTCCGTGCATCTATGGTCACATGGAAATATACCGATGACCTAATAATCCTGAAGTGACCAACATTTGGCCTCTTACCAGAATAAGCCTCCTCTGGTGTCTTCATCTCAAGTATCCAATGTGGGCTACGGTTCTGAACATTAATCACTGTGTTTCATGCCTCAGCCCACAAGTGTAGTGGTAGGACCTAATCATGCAAAATTCCCCTCGTTGCAACATTACTCCATTATGTTGAGGGTTATGGGGTTCCATCAACTCTCGTTTAATCCCTTCCGCTGCACAGAATTTCTTAAAGTCATTTGAGACATACTCACCACCATTATCACTCTGTAGAGCTTTAACCTTATGCCTCACTCTTTCTCCGCCAAATATTTGAACTCACAAAGCTTTGTGAAAGTTTTATCCTTTTTCCGCATGAAAAATATCTGGCATTTACGAGAATAGTCATCGACAAATATAACATAATACCTGTGTTTGGTCGTGGATGTTATCGAGAATGGTCCACACAAATCTGAATGGACTCTCTCTAGAATAGAGTTTTCCTGACTACCTTTGTCTCTGAAAGAAGACTTGGTGTAGTTTCCCAAAGTACACCCCTTGCATGTATCAACTTTCTCAAGCGTACCTTTGGGAAGACTGGTAGATATTTGCTGCAATATCTTCAAATCCTCGTGATGCAAGTGGCCCAATCGCATGTGCCACAACTCACCAACGTCTCAGCTCTACGTCTTTTCTGCTTTTGAACTCAAAGTAGCACACTCCTCTACCTCCAACTTATAAATATTCTTAACTCGAATCCCTATCTTCTTTACTTGACCCGTGGCTATGTGTCGAAGGAACGCCTTTCCTTTCGAGAAGATCACATCATAGCCTCTATCCTCAAGCATGGAGATAGATACCAAGTTCTTCTTCAGCCCGGGTACATACATAACCTTCTTCAAGGTGAGTGGAGTTCCATGTTCCCTCTGAAAAGTGATCGTGCCCAATCCAGAAACACTATACTTCCCGTCGTCACCCATCTCGATATGCATCTAGAGATCTTTCTCCTCCAGGTCACTGAATAACTCTTTTTCGCCAGTCATGTGGAATGAAGCTCCACT